>CAXASE010000035.1:0-23581 GCA_963971465.1 Lepidochitona cinerea
GACTTAATTTGAGCTTTCATTTTAATCCTAATATTATTATGTTAATACTTTATTTATTAGAAATTTTATACATCAGCTACATAACTATTTTTTCATTTTTAACTTATATTTATTTTGGTATTTTCTCTGAAGAGATATCTGCATTATGTACTATAAGAGTATTTTATTTAAATTATTTAGTCCCTTTTGCATCTTATTCTAAAGATCTATTAGTATTAAAGTATACTCTGTATTTTATATTTTTATTTCTTTCTCTTTTTTTATTGTTTTTTGTCTACAGAGTTTTATCTGGTAGATGCTTTTTCCTTTATTATTTCTTCAAAAAATTATCTTATATAAAGGCACTATCTCTTGGCAGATTTTGGCAATTCTTAGAAATTACCTTACCTCCGATATACTATTACCCTTCTTTAATAGCAATTTATTTATTTACTATTGCCCATTACTTAAGACTTAGATGAAAAGCTTTTCTACCAATTGCTATACTTTTATTTCCCCCCTTTTTATTTATTAAGTAATTAAAACCTTATTATGATTAATTTATTTGTAAAATATTTTTGTACAGGACTCCCTTCCCGGAAGGTATGAGTCCATTTTTATGATTTCTCTAAAGTTAAAATTATTTTATCCCTATCTTACCTAGATAATAAACTAAGTGAACCACTTTGCTTTTTGCTTCGAAAGGCTGAAAAATTTTTACCTAAAAAATTATTTTCTTTACTATTGGGCTTTTGTTGTGAGGAGTATACCTTTTATTCCTTTTGTGGACCACATTCCATACATCTTATAAAATCTCCTATAGTACTACTGAAAGAAATCTTGGTTTTTGCATTTAAGCTCATCAAGGGAACTAAAAGGTTTTTCCTTATCCCTCTTATTTGGGCAGTATATTGTATTGTTACTTTCCCTTATGCTTATTACCTTAAAGAACTAAAAGAAAAACTTTGTAGTATATTTAAGTACCTTTATTCTTCCTTAAGTTATACGACCGAAAGAGAAATTGGGTTAGCGGCTCACTGCTTTAATAACGGCAGATTTGAATCTCGTTTTTCTTTAACTCGAAAATCATTACCTGAAAAATTAGGTCTTTATATATTCTACCTCTTTTATGACACTTATGTGTTTGAATCCTTCTCAGGCCCTATTTATGTCAATATACGTAAACCTTTATCAGAAGTTATGCATGCTATTATTTTTAAGTTAAAAAGATTTAGTAACGCTCCTTTACATACTTTATGGGTACTTTCCCCAAATAGCTTAAAGTCCTGAACGTCTAAAACTCTTTTTATAGTGCACTCTTCATCTATTTGCTGAAGGCCTCTTCTAGATATCCTAACAATACTTTTAGATAGAACTATAGATAGATTAATTTATGCATTTTGGGGTATTCTCTCAATAGTTTAAAATCTTGATCCTCTAAAAATCTTTTTATAGTATATTCTTATCCTATATACACTACTTCAGTGGAAGTTATTTTGTTGAAGCCCTGAAAGGCAATCTTTAGTAATTTATTAGAGTCGTACGTGTATACCTTAAATTATCTTAAAGAACTGCTATCTATTATTCCTGTATTGACAATCTTTTATGTATTAACCTTTTATAATACAAAGTTAGGTTCTTTTCTGTATGCCTTATGAAGTAAAAAAAACCTTTGTTGAGATAATTTTATTTCTTCCTTAAGTTATACGACCGAAAGAGAAATAGGATTAGCCGCTCATTGCTTTAATAATGGAAGATTTGAGTCTCGTTTTTCTTTAACGAGAAAATCTCTGATTGAAAAACTAGGCCTTTATATATTCTACATCTTTTATGACACTTATGTGTTTGAATCCTTCTCAGGCCCTATTTATGTCAATATACGTAAACCCTTATCGGAAGTCATAAAGTTTATTATAGATAAATTAAGAAGATTTAGTAAATCCCCTTTACTGACTTTATGAGCTCTATCTCCAGATAGCTTAAAGCATTGAGCTTCAGAAACTCTTTTTATAGTGAATTCTTCGTCTATTTGCTGAAGGCCTCTTCTAGATATAATAACAATATTTTTAAATAGAAATATAAATAGATTATCTTCCTTAAGGTATAATTTAATTTATGCATTTTGGCTTTTTTCTCCAGATAGATTAAGGTCTTGATCATACAAAACCCTTTTTTCTGTAGATTTTTCCCCTATTTCTTCTACTGATATCATTGGCATTAACCCATACCCTTTAACCTTTATTATACCGGTCCTCCTTAGGAGAGCTGACGATAAGCTTAAAGCTATAGCGAAGGTTTTAAGTTCTTTATTCTGACAAGTACTACCTACTGCAGCTAATATTTATATTTCTGATATATTCTTCGATCTATGTATTTTAAAAACCTTCTCAGGCCCTATATACATTTATATTAGAAAACCTTATAATGATAGTTTAACTGAAGTTAAGGCTAAAATAAAAAAACTTGATAAAAAGATTTTTATAACTGTAGGGTTGCTCTTATAGCTCTTTTATTTAGTAAATACTTAACAATAGTAAGCCTATGATTAAGTTTTTGTCTAATTGCCTTATTAGCTGCCATTTTTGCAAAAAAATGGCAGGAGGCTTAACTAAGAGCCTTTCTTTATTTTCTAACTTCTTCCAACACAATTTTCATTTATTCATTAATTTTCTACTTTTAAGAGCAGAAAGCGTCCTCCCTGAAAAGTTATGTAATATATTAATATCCTCTATTTGTACAAAGGTGCCTCTTATGTCTTTCTCTGGCCCTACTTATGTATATTTTGTAGATAGTTTTTCAGTTATTTTAAAGAGATTATTATTTTTTATCCTTAACTTATTTTGGACAGCTGTAAAACTCATATCTATACCCCTTATTTGGGGAGTTTTTATTCTTATTACAACCCATTATACCAGATATTTTAATATAATAAAAACATATTACTTGAAGTTATTTAGGGAGCTTTTTTCCCCTTTAGACTATATTACTGAAGGAGAATCTGGTTTATTTAGTAAAAATTCTACCCTCGATAAGGTCCCATTATCCTATACTTTTGGTTTAAAAAAATTACTTTTAGTAAGTAAAGAGAGTTTACTTAATCTACTCTTCGAGGAGTATACTTTTTATTCCTTTTGTGGTCCTATATCTATTTTTGTTATTAGACCCTTTTACGAAGTAGTCGAGTATATTAGAACTTACTTTTATATTAAGTATGCAGACGTTAAATATTCGCTTTTTGTTGCTGGGTGAAACTTTATACCTAAGCAATTAAGATCTTGAGTAGAAGAGACTCTTTTTATAGTATACCTCTTACCTTTCCGCTCTATATCTATACTTACTATTAATATATACCCCTTAAATTATATTTTACCTACACTTCTTAATAGATCCTCTATTAGAGTTAATTATATAAAAGACCATCTAAATAATTTATTTCTTTATAACCCAAATATATCTATTGAGTCTATTAAAGCATTTATTTATAGAGAAAAGTGTTTAATTCTAGAATCTTTTACTTCTATACGACATAAGAACGAAAATACAAAACCATCCCAGATTTTGTAAAGGATTGATATTCTCCTGACGAGCCTTTACTAAAATTTCTAAAACCTTATATACCTAAATTCTTAAAGAAAGCTTGAAAACTTATAATAGCCCACTTAAACATGTTATTTACTTTTCTAATACTAAAATTATTATTTTTATGTTATATCTCTTATTTCTATATACGTTTTACTTATCTTACCTTATTTTATAGTGCATCTTGTGGAAGGTCTAATAATTTTTACCTCGACACTGCATTTTTTTTATTATTTTTAGCTCTTATTTTATTATTGCTAAAGTCCTCTATAATGTTAAATTATAGTCTAGAACTTATTAATAATTCTGAATCTAATTCTCTATTTTTTATATCTATTGTAGGACACCAATGATACTGATCTTACTCCTTAAATTATTTATTATTATCGGACTTATGCCATATTTAGATTTAGTTAAATATATAGAAGAGTTTTCTCAAGATTTCTTGGAAGATATTTTAATAATAGCACCTTCTCTTCTATTCTCGAACTATTTTCTAGAGACCCCCTCTTATTTATACTACTCTGCATATAGATTTGTTTGGTATTAGTATTGCTTTTAGCTTCCTGTAAATTAATTGGAGCAGGCATAGCTTCTACCGGTTTAATTGGGGCAGGTATAGGTATAGGTGTATTATTTGGCGCTTACTTATTAGCTTTTTCCCGTAATCCTTCCTTAAACAATGACTTATTCTCTTCTCTTATTTTAGGTTTTGCCTTAGTTGAAGCCATGGCTTTATTTAGTTTACTTATCTCTTTCCTTATTTTATTTGCTTTTTAGTTCATAACAGGCTGGATGATATAAGCTCATGAATACTTGATTGAAATTAATTGGTCGATTTACTGGTGCCCTCAAAAGGGGCGCTTGTTGACTACTTTCTAATTACGTTATGCTCCTAAGAGCATATTTTACTAGAATAAATACACCTTTCTATTATAATTCTAAAATATGGGTAGGGCCTTTTGGTATAAACTCTAACTATTTTGCAGCTATAATTATCGGGTTAAGTGTATTTATTTTTATATTTTCGGAGGGTATTATAAATTATATACATCCAGCTAAATTTTATATACACATTTTTAATGTTTTAAGTATATATAGCTTATACTCTTTTATAAATTTATTTTTATTTTTAGTATATATGTGTATTAGATACTTTTATAAAGAAACCCCTCTTGTTATAAAAAGAATGCTCTTTTATTCTTCTGTACTGTCGCTTATCGCTTTACTTCTTTTTTACCACTTACCTTTGCAACGCTTTATTGGTATGTACTTCTACCTTTTTTTTATATCTTCCGTATTATTTACACTAAAGATTTTACAACGTACAGAGCACTTTATATACTCTATATTTCTTATAGTAGTATTTCCTGTATACCTTGCTTTATTTATAGCTTGAGTTATTCTTATACTATTAACTACTTTCTCCGCTAGAGAATTGAGGAAGGAAATCCATTCTAATATATATCTTCCCTTTAAACGTAATCCTATAATTGATGTAGTAGTATACTTCTCCCCCTTTTTTGTCTTATTAGTCGTTACCCTCTTATTACTATATATTCCTCTATTTTTATAAGTTTCCTTACATAATACATAATTATTTTTACTTATTATGGCTAAGTTTTGAAAAACCTTTTCTTCCACAATAACTCTTTTGAAAAGTACCCTCCTTTATGTCCTACAGAGATACTCTAACGAGCTTTTAAAGCACTTTAGCCAGACCCCGGCCCCCCTCTTTATAGAAGGCTTTGCTTCAGATATAGTATATTTATTAGGGATCTTAAACTTGCCTATTATCTTACTCATAAATTTCCTTCTAGTTAAATTACACTTAATAAATTACTTTATAAGACCTTTTCCTTTATTTAATTACGCTATCCTCTATTCTTTATTTACATACGTTTTTTTCTTTATTTGTATTTATTGGTTATATAAAGGATATAAGTTAATTTACCCTATAAAAAAAAGCACTACTTTTTTCTTCCATACTCCCCTTTTTTGTCCTTCTTTTTTCCTTACATGTCAATAGTTTATGTTTTATACTCTGTATGGGAGTAGCTTATTTATTAAGTATTTACGCAAGTAATTTAGATATTTATAAAACTTTTGGCTATATTATTGAAAGCTTATGCATACTACTTTTAATCCCCCTTTTTCAGTAGTAGCGCTAGTGTGGGTTACTTTATCTTACTTTTCTGAAACTAAGTCGCTGCGTAGTACTATAATTTATTTACTGAAGTCTTTTGTAGAAAAGCTTTAAATATTTACTATGGGTAACTTTTTTAAAAAAAGAGTTTCCTTATTCCATAACTATTTAATAAATTTTATACTCTATTACATAGGTTATTTCAAAAAAATAGTTAATTTTACCTCTAATACTATTGACTTTTCTTCACCTTACTGAAACTTATCTACTGATTTAAATAAAACTAAATGTATTAAAAGGTTCAACCTTTTAATCCTTCTTTTATTTGTTCTTTTAGAGTTAACTTTAGTATTTTGCCCTCATTTTAGACCTTATAGGTGAGTATTTAATTCCTTTAACGCTTTTATTGTATACTCTCTTAGCAATTTTTTATTGTCTACTATTTTCATATTTACCTTCAAGAAGAATAGCGCTTATTCCTTATTCTTAAACAAGTTATTATTTCCTTCATCTATCTTAAGTTTACTTTCTCTTTTTACTTTACATATAGTACCTCAAATAGTTTGGTTATTAATAGCCGCGTTAAGCTTCTGATTTATATTTAAAAACTTCTCTACTTCCTCTACCTGCTCCCCTATAATAAATTTTTTAAAATTTTCCCTGGACTAATATTAATACCTTATTTCTTAGGGGTATTTTTTATTTATTTATTACTTGAGATTATACTTAATAAATTTTCCCCTGCTTTATTAAGACGCTCTTATAGGCGTCTTAAAGAGGACATAGATAAGGTCTAACAATATTGGGTTTAATAGATAGAGTAAGTTGTGAAGACTGATTATCTACAGGCTACTTGTCCTTAACATCAATAGCTAACCTATCCTTAGGGCAAAGGCAATTGATAATAGGAGATAATAAAGTTGGAAAGACTACACTATTGTCTAATATTTTAAAAATTTCTACTTAGAAAGATTTATTAATATAATGTCCACTAAATACCTATATTCTTTTTATATCTTTATAGGTTCATCTAAAAGAGAATACGTTTATAACAAATTATTACACAAAAAATTAGGTAAAAACTTTAATTTCTTTATTAATTGCTCAGTTTCCGAAAATATACATTTTCAGGTGAATAAACCTATATTTTTAAACAAAGTAACAAATACTTTATGCTTTAATGGTTTAGATATTGTACAGGTCTTCGATACTCTTGATAATCACGCTAAATTGTATAGGAACCTAATGCTGGATTTAAAAAGAGCCCCCACTAGAGAAGCCTATCCTGCAGATATTTTTTATATACACGCTAATCTTTTGGAAAAATTTGGCAAGTTTAACTTTTCAAATAATTTAGGTAGCTTAACAGGGTTACCTATTTCAGAGACGCAAAACAATGACCTTACTCGTTACATCTCTACTAATCTTATTTCTATAACAGATGGTCAATGAATGCTTTCTTTATCCCTTAAAATTAAAGCCCTATACCCTTCTTTGGATTTTGACCTTTCTGTATCTCGTTTAGGGTTTTCTACACAAACTTGATTATTGAAGCTTTTAGTAATTAAAGTTAAGTCTCTAATAAACTTCTATACAGCTTTTAAGGACTTAGTAGAAAGTTCCTCTACTAAATCCTACACAAAACTTAAATTCTTAAAATCTTTATTCATATATAAGCTCCTTTTTTTAAACAAGCCTTTTTCTTTTACGAGACTAGTTTGCTTAATTCTCTCTACATTTTTCTCTAAGAATACTGCATTCTGTAAAGGCTCCTTTAACTACGGCTTATTTAATATCTTATTTAAGAAGACCTTTCCTATTATACTGTACCTTTACTTTACTGAGGTATTTTCACTTATACTAAACCTTCCTTTATATTTTTCATCAATTTTTTCCTAAATTTTACAAAAGCGTAGTTTGCATAATTTATTAAAGCACTTTGTTTTTTATAAAGCCAGTAGTAATTGAAGTTATGTATTCGTATCCGCATTCTTATTAATTTTCTCTTTCATAGTACAATTTATTTCCGGAACTATTATATTACTTGATCCCCAAACTAATGTGTATATATTAAAGCACCTACATAGTACAGTAGCATCTATTTTTGTTATACTTGTTTTTATACACATATATAAAAATATCTTTTTAATGTCAATTACGGCATTTCTCTACCTTACACCTACTTAACAGGCATCATTGCCTATTTTGCCTTAATGGGCGTACTATTCTCTGGAAGCGTATTTTCTGACGGTTCTATGTCCTATTGAGGAACAAAAGTTACTACTAGTTTCCTTGATGCAATACCTATTTACGGAGGTAGAATAAAGGAAATATTATGGGCCGGACCAGATATGTCCCCAATAATATCTTTTAAAAGGTTCTCTACTTTGCATATACTTTTTAGTGTTATTCTAGGAGCATCTATTATTTTACATATACTTGTTGTTCATAATAAAAAATCCCTTACAGTACCTGTAAATGCTTTAGAGTCCTCCTATAGTTTATCATATATATTTCCTGGAACCTATATTAAAGACTTCTTCGCTTTGTCTATTGTGATATTACTATTATATTCTTACATTGCTTGAGGAGATGTCCGTTTTATGGACTTTTTAAACAATCAACCCTTAGATACTAAGAAAACCCCTTCTGAAGTACTACCTGCATGGTTTTTCTGACTACAGTTTGCTTCCTTAAAGTTTGTAAACGGTAGAGATTTGGGAGTATTGCTTTCTTTATCTACTTCAGTAATGATATTCTTACCTCTATTATCTTTTAAAATAAGATAAGTGCTATATACTTTATTAATTATTGAAAGTATATACATATTTAACCTTTTATTTAAATTTAATAGAGAGTTTATTTTTAAAGGTAAAGATATTATTTTTAACACTTACCCTATGCTAAATTTTATATTTTTTACCTTTATTACTAATATTTTAGGCGAAAGGGATCTAGAATTATTTATTAGGGAATCTATATTTTATTGGCTCTTATTTATTACCTTTTTTATAGTAAATTCTTTAATAGTGGTAGTTAACGAAGAGATAGGTTCCTCTATAACCGAGATAATTTTTGAGGTATCTTATATCACTATTTTTACCTATATAATTTCAGATTCATTTAATTGGTACTTAAGCACTTTAAATAATAAATATAATTTAAACCTAAGTTACTTAATTAACTTTTTCTTGCCTTTAATTGAATTTTTTAGTGGTCTTATAAAAACGGTTGTTTTAAGTGTTCGCATAAATACGAATTTTATTTCTGGACATATTCTTTTTACATTTTTTATAGTTTTGGCAGATATTTTATTAATTAACTCTACCTTTATTTCACTTTTAGTACTAAAGTTTACTTTAATTATCTATTTTATGGAGGTATTTATCATTTTACTTCAAATTTATGTAATATTTACTTTACTAATACTTTATCTTCAAGAGAACCTTTATTAGCATTTATGAAGAATAGGTTTGGGCTTTGTAGGCGTAAAAAGGCTATCTACTATGCCAAGCCTTAAAAACGTATAAAATAAACTACTTTACTTTTAATAAATCTAGAATAGGCTTTACTGACCAGTACGTAACACATTACGGAGACAAAACAAGATCCTCTATAGCATTAAGGGCCTTAACTCATACAGCCTATAATGATACTTTAATAACTAGTGAAAATACTTTATTTAATTCTACAGTTTATAGACCAAATTATTTTACAAATAATTTACGTAGTATACCTTATACTAGAGGTAATGTATACAATAATGTACTAAATAATTTAGCTATAAGCTCCTCCCTAAATACCTTCTCTAATTCCTTGACCCCACAGGGATGCTTTAAGAGATGCATTTCCTCTTACTACAGATTATGACTAAAGTATAGCTTTGGTGGACTATTAAGCAAGTTTTTACCTTTTAATGAGTATGCTGGTTTAGAAAATGAAAGATCCCCTTCATCCGCAAATTATACCCCCCAACTTTACGGTATTAATTTAGAATGGGCTGTAGGTAGAATTATTAAAGATCTAGAACGTAGAAAAGCTAAGAAAAAAAAGAATAAAAAGGCTAGGATTAGAAGAAGTAAAGGAATTAAAAGAATATATAAGAAATTGCGACGTTGTATTCGTTCTCAGGACCCTATAGACTCTCTATTTATTAACCGACTTTGAGAGAATCGCTTTGAACCTTATCCGAAGGTCAATACAGCCCCCTTTAAATATGGATACACTCAAGTAAATAGCGTTAAAATAAAAGAATTTTATAAAAAAGCCTTAAATACTAAGTATACCTTACCTGAAGTGGAGGAGAATTTTTATACTACCCCTTTTTCTCATTTAACTTCAATATCTTATAGGGTGTCTTATAATACTAATTTATATTTCTTTCTGCACACTGACTCGAATAACGCTTTCTAATAATATGTTTTCTTTATATAGACATAACTTAGAGAAATTTACAGATAACTATATTTCTAATTCTTTATATTATACACCAAATATTGGTAGAAGTATTTACAGTCAGGAGACTTCTTTTAGAACATATTTTTTATACTCCCTTAATTTAACCTTTAATAGAAGCTTTAATTTAATGGCTCTAGATGAAAACCCTTATACTTTACTGGGAAATTTACAATTTAATGATTATAGTAGTAGTATACTTCTAGACAAGTCCCGTTTAGTGTACTTTACTCAACTTATCTTAAGAAGCAGTGAATTACGTTCTACTGCTAACAAAATAAGTTCCCGGAAAAGATACTTTAATACTTTCAAATTTATTGCTGTTTTATTTTTAGATAATCTTTTCTTCTGAAAACTAGGTAGCTTATTTGCGGAGTACTACTCTTTTCAGTTGTATAAGATAAAATATCGTAGCGAACAATTAAATTGGTTATCCTTAATAGAGGCACTTTGTGCTATTTTCCATGAAACTAGTTTTTCTAATAGATTAAGAAATTTAAATCTATCCTATATACAAGGACTCCACATATCCCATAAAGGTAGAGCATTTAATTTAAAATGATGCAAGTACACTAACGATATTTTTGTAGGAGATAATTCTTTAAAAACAAACCCCTATAATTATAAAAGAACTATCTATGACTTAAATAAATCTACCTTTATGACTAAATGAGGTATTAATACTATATCTATTAAGTTAAGCTGCAGGTACTAGTTTCCTCTTTATGCAATATTATACTAACCCTAAAATAACGAATGGAGGGTATTTTATACCCTCCGTTAAGCTTGTGTTATTAACAGAACTTATTATTTTTACTTTTATTATTTCATCTAATTTCTTTTTTTATGTAAACCCTGAAATTTCAGAATTAGGTAGTTTAGCTAATTGTAGCTTAGATTATACAGAGTCAAGACCTATTAAATACTTAACTTGCTCAACCTTTTTACTGAGCACCTTACTTTTAGAAATTAAGTTTTTGCTTATATTTGTATGGTACCTTATAGCAAATTTGTATAATTCACCTATGGCTTCAGAGTACTTATTAATTGTAAGCTTATTATCTTTTTTATTTCTACTTTTACAGTCCGTAGAGTTTAGTATAGAGTCCTTTTCTTTAATAGATAGTATACTTTCTGTAAATTATTTAACTTTGACAAGTATACATTATATGCACGTAATTTTTGGTTTATTCTTTTCTTTATTAGCCTGACTTTTATTTAGAGGCTAGTTTTATTATAAACATGTACTCCTTTATATTAAACTATTCCATTAATTTTTTTAATTTTTTACTAAGAACTTTTTCTTCAATTGACCATAAAGTAATCGGTATACTTTACTTATTATTCGGAGTATTTTCCGGAGGGTTGGGTATTTATTTATCTGCTTTAATACGTATAGAGTTACTAGTTCCAGGGTATTTCTTATTTTCTGGTTCAGAATTATCTTATAACGTTACTGTAACCTCACATGGTATTGTAATGGTTTTTTTCGCTACAATGCCTATATTTATAAGTGGATTTGGGAACTATATGATACCTTTAATGGTAGGTTGTAGAGATATGGCTTTACCTCGTATAAATAATTTAGCCTTCTTTTCCTTATTGACTTCTTTCCTTGCTTTCCTACTTTCTAGTGGATTTTTTGGTGGGGACTTATGCGGTGTACCTTCTGGCTGAACTTTATATCCTCCATTATCGATTTTTTCTGAAAACCCTTCAATAGATTTATTGATTATATCTTTACATCTAAATGGGATATCCTCTCTACTAAATGCCTTAAATACTATAATAACAATACAGTATTTTTCTAGTTTATCTATTTGACATATAACTTCTTTTGTTTGAAGTTTACTTATAACCTCGTATTTAATAGTTATCGTAATCCCTGTATTAGTTGTAGGTATAACTACTTTATTGTCAGACCATCTTTTAGGCTCATGCTTTTATTCTGTATCTGGAGGCGGGGATCCAGTATTATTTCAACACATTTTTTGATTTTTTGGCCATCCTGAAGTCTATATTTTAATTTTACCTGCTTTTGGGTTGGTTAGCGAAATATTATCTGAGTATTCCTCTGTACGTTTAATAGCATACAAAATAATGGTTTGATCTATGATTTCTATAGCCTTTTTAGGTTGTTTTGTTTGAGGACACCATATGTTTACTGCAGGTCTAGAATTAGACTCTAAATGCTATTTTACTATAGCTACTACACTTATCGCTTTACCGACGGGGTTAAAAATATTAGTATGATTAGCTTCTTTCTTAAACAAAGATTTAGTCTTTAATATACCTGTAACCTTTTCGTTTTTATTTATAGTTACCTTTATATTAGGCGGCCTTACAGGTATTTGATTAGCTCAAGTAGGCTTAGACCTCTTACTTCATGATACCTATTTTGTTGTAGGTCATTTCCACTACGTTATGGCGGTATCTTTAGTATATATGTTCTTTGCTGCCGTATATAATTGAACTCCTCTAGTTACCGGCACAATGTATAACGAAACATTTGCTAGACTCCACTTATCTCTCTTTTTTATAGGCTCTAATTTATTATTTTTACCTATGCACTTTTTAGGTTCTTCAGGAATGCCTAGAAGAGTTTTCGACTACCCAACATGCTTTACGTTCTGGAATCAAGTAAGCACATTAGGTTTTTTCATTGTTTTCTTTTCTTTATTCTGGTTTGTTTTATCTCTTTCACCCCTCCTATACAAAACTAAATCCTCTATTACTGAAAAGTTAAAATTATTCTTCAAGCTTAATTAATATACACTAGCGTGTTTAGGTTATTTAGGGGTTTAATTAGAGCAGTAAGGTACTATTTTATAGGCTTGCACCTCTATTATATTGATCACTTTAGTACAATAAAGATAGTAGCAGATTTGCTTATATATTTCACTTGTTTTTACTTTTACGTGAATTTTAGGTGCCTTGAGACAGAGGCTTTTTTTTCAAGCTCAAGAGTACCTTCTATTTTAGATACAAATACTTCATATAGGGAGGGAGGTAATAACTCTAGCAGCCCTTTCATATATGGAAAGTACACTAAGCTGAATTGAGAATTATACCTCTTTACTGTACAGTTAGAATTATTTAATTCAGAGTCTCCTGCAGATCTTCTAAAAGAGGCATTTAACCGAAATAAACTTTCCATAAAACCCTTCTCAGACGATACTTTTAATAAAACCTATAAGTTTAATAATTTAGATGAAGCCAGAGAATACTTAGTTAAAGTTGCAGGCATTTATTTTCCTAAAGCGCTTCTCCATAATACTGAAAGACCTAGTGTAGATATTGTAGTAAAGTACTGTACAGGGCTTTCTATGGAAGAATTTATTCAGTCCAAAAAAGATATATTAATTGATGACCTTATTGCTCAAATAAGACTACTTTTTATTGGCCATGATTTTTCTCCTACTTCACTTATCTATTTAATTTTTACCGGAGAAGGCAGATGTAAATTAAAGAACCTTATTACCCTTACACTAAATTTCTCTAGCTGTTTCCGTTTAAATTTAAGGGATTTATTAATTTCAGATATAATAAAGTTTAATGAAGAAGTTGTTATCAGATCTTTATTTTATTGGCATAACAACGTCGGGCTAATAGATTTCCAAGATTTTAATAGCCCAGGAGCGTATATTGGGCTAGGTTTTCATGGATTTATAAGTCCAGAATTCTCTAAATACTGCTACCTACATTTGGACGTGAAAAATACTTCAGAATACAGTAAACTATCCCCATATGGGATAAAGTTATTACGTACCCTATATTCGGATATAACCTATACTTGCATGAGGTACCCTAAAAATGAAGGAAAACTTTATTACTCCCCTACTTCAATTATTTGAGACCCTAAATTTCCTGATATTAATTTAGACGACTACAGTACTGAGTTATCTAAAGATTACTATAAACCTTCAAGACTTTACGTAACCTATGCTTTAGAAATCCTAGAAAAGGTGAAAAGCATTTATCCTAATATACTTGAAGAAGATCTTCATGAAGCATGTAAATCTGTTAGGTTGGGCTTGACCTACAAAATACAAAAAGAAGATATGTTTGTGATAAAATTAGCTGAAGAAATTAAGCAGAGAAATTACTATATAGATAATGAGTTAAAAGAAAATACCTATGATAAGTTTAAAATATTCTATTTTGATGAGTAATTCTAATATACATAGAATTTTCCCGTAACTATATCTATCCAGAGAGACCAGAGAGACCATCTACACACTAGACCAGACCCCGGCACTATCTATCCAGAGAGACCAGAGAGACCATCTACACACTAGACCAGACCCCGGCACTATCTATCCAGAGAGACCAGAGAGACCATCTACACACTAGACCAGACCCCGGCACTATCTATCCAGAGAGACCAGAGAGACCATCTACACACTAGACCAGACCCCGGCACTATCTATCCAGAGAGACCAGAGAGACCATCTACACACTAGACCAGACCCCGGCACTATCTATCCAGAGAGACCAGAGAGACCATCTACACACTAGACCAGACCCCGGCACTATCTATCCAGAGAGACCAGAGAGACCATCTACACACTAGACCAGACCCCGGCACTATCTATCCAGAGAGACCAGAGAGACCATCTACACACTAGACCAGACCCCGGCACTATCTATCCAGAGAGACCAGAGAGACCATCTACACACTAGACCAGACCCCGGCACTATCTATCCAGAGAGACCAGAGAGACCATCTACACACTAGACCAGACCCCGGCACTATCTATCCAGAGAGACCAGAGAGACCATCTACACACTAGACCAGACCCCGGCACTATCTATCCAGAGAGACCAGAGAGACCATCTACACACTAGACCAGACCCCGGCACTATCTATCCAGAGAGACCAGAGAGACCATCTACACACTAGACCAGACCCCGGCACTATCTATCCAGAGAGACCAGAGAGACCATCTACACACTAGACCAGACCCCGGCACTATCTATCCAGAGAGACCAGAGAGACCATCTACACACTAGACCAGACCCCGGCACTATCTATCCAGAGAGACCAGAGAGACCATCTACACACTAGACCAGACCCCGGCACTATCTATCCAGAGAGACCAGAGAGACCATCTACACACTAGACCAGACCCCGGCACTATCTATCCAGAGAGACCAGAGAGACCATCTACACACTAGACCAGACCCCGGCACTATCTATCCAGAGAGACCAGAGAGACCATCTACACACTAGACCAGACCCCGGCACTATCTATCCAGAGAGACCAGAGAGACCATCTACACACTAGACCAGACCCCGGCACTATCTATCCAGAGAGACCAGAGAGACCATCTACACACTAGACCAGACCCCGGCACTATCTATCCAGAGAGACCAGAGAGACCATCTACACACTAGACCAGACCCCGGCACTATCTATCCAGAGAGACCAGAGAGACCATCTACACACTAGACCAGACCCCGGCACTATCTATCCAGAGAGACCAGAGAGACCATCTACACACTAGACCAGACCCCGGCACTATCTATCCAGAGAGACCAGAGAGACCATCTACACACTAGACCAGACCCCGGCACTATCTATCCAGAGAGACCAGAGAGACCATCTACACACTAGACCAGACCCCGGCACTATCTATCCAGAGAGACCAGAGAGACCATCTACACACTAGACCAGACCCCGGCACTATCTATCCAGAGAGACCAGAGAGACCATCTACACACTAGACCAGACCCCGGCACTATCTATCCAGAGAGACCAGAGAGACCATCTACACACTAGACCAGACCCCGGCACTATCTATCCAGAGAGACCAGAGAGACCATCTACACACTAGACCAGACCCCGGCACTATCTATCCAGAGAGACCAGAGAGACCATCTACACACTAGACCAGACCCCGGCACTATCTATCCAGAGAGACCAGAGAGACCATCTACACACTAGACCAGACCCCGGCACTATCTATCCAGAGAGACCAGAGAGACCATCTACACACTAGACCAGACCCCGGCACTATCTATCCAGAGAGACCAGAGAGACCATCTACACACTAGACCAGACCCCGGCACTATCTATCCAGAGAGACCAGAGAGACCATCTACACACTAGACCAGACCCCGGCACTATCTATCCAGAGAGACCAGAGAGACCATCTACACACTAGACCAGACCCCGGCACTATCTATCCAGAGAGACCAGAGAGACCATCTACACACTAGACCAGACCCCGGCACTATCTATCCAGAGAGACCAGAGAGACCATCTACACACTAGACCAGACCCCGGCACTATCTATCCAGAGAGACCAGAGAGACCATCTACACACTAGACCAGACCCCGGCACTATCTATCCAGAGAGACCAGAGAGACCATCTACACACTAGACCAGACCCCGGCACTATCTATCCAGAGAGACCAGAGAGACCATCTACACACTAGACCAGACCCCGGCACTATCTATCCAGAGAGACCAGAGAGACCATCTACACACTAGACCAGACCCCGGCACTATCTATCCAGAGAGACCAGAGAGACCATCTACACACTAGACCAGACCCCGGCACTATCTATCCAGAGAGACCAGAGAGACCATCTACACACTAGACCAGACCCCGGCACTATCTATCCAGAGAGACCAGAGAGACCATCTACACACTAGACCAGACCCCGGCACTATCTATCCAGAGAGACCAGAGAGACCATCTACACACTAGACCAGACCCCGGCACTATCTATCCAGAGAGACCAGAGAGACCATCTACACACTAGACCAGACCCCGGCACTATCTATCCAGAGAGACCAGAGAGACCATCTACACACTAGACCAGACCCCGGCACTATCTATCCAGAGAGACCAGAGAGACCATCTACACACTAGACCAGACCCCGGCACTATCTATCCAGAGAGACCAGAGAGACCATCTACACACTAGACCAGACCCCGGCACTATCTATCCAGAGAGACCAGAGAGACCATCTACACACTAGACCAGACCCCGGCACTATCTATCCAGAGAGACCAGAGAGACCATCTACACACTAGACCAGACCCCGGCACTATCTATCCAGAGAGACCAGAGAGACCATCTACACACTAGACCAGACCCCGGCACTATCTATCCAGAGAGACCAGAGAGACCATCTACACACTAGACCAGACCCCGGCACTATCTATCCAGAGAGACCAGAGAGACCATCTACACACTAGACCAGACCCCGGCACTATCTATCCAGAGAGACCAGAGACCATCTACACACTAGACCAGACCCCGGCACTATCTATCCAGAGAGACCAGAGAGACCATCTACACACTAGACCAGACCCCGGCACTATCTATCCAGAGAGACCAGAGAGACCATCTACACACTAGACCAGACCCCGGCACTATCTATCCAGAGAGACCAGAGAGACCATCTACACACTAGACCAGACCCCGGCACTATCTATCCAGAGAGACCAGAGAGACCATCTACACACTAGACCAGACCCCGGCACTATCTATCCAGAGAGACCAGAGAGACCATCTACACACTAGACCAGACCCCGGCACTATCTATCCAGAGAGACCAGAGAGACCATCTACACACTAGACCAGACCCCGGCACTATCTATCCAGAGAGACCAGAGAGACCATCTACACACTAGACCAGACCCCGGCACTATCTATCCAGAGAGACCAGAGAGACCATCTACACACTAGACCAGACCCCGGCACTATCTATCCAGAGAGACCAGAGAGACCATCTACACACTAGACCAGACCCCGGCACTATCTATCCAGAGAGACCAGAGAGACCATCTACACACTAGACCAGACCCCGGCACTATCTATCCAGAGAGACCAGAGAGACCATCTACACACTAGACCAGACCCCGGCACTATCTATCCAGAGAGACCAGAGAGACCATCTACACACTAGACCAGACCCCGGCACTATCTATCCAGAGAGACCAGAGAGACCATCTACACACTAGACCAGACCCCGGCACTATCTATCCAGAGAGACCAGAGAGACCATCTACACACTAGACCAGACCCCGGCACTATCTATCCAGAGAGACCAGAGAGACCATCTACACACTAGACCAGACCCCGGCACTATCTATCCAGAGAGACCAGAGAGACCATCTACACACTAGACCAGACCCCGGCACTATCTATCCAGAGAGACCAGAGAGACCATCTACACACTAGACCAGACCCCGGCACTATCTATCCAGAGAGACCAGAGAGACCATCTACACACTAGACCAGACCCCGGCACTATCTATCCAGAGAGACCAGAGAGACCATCTACACACTAGACCAGACCCCGGCACTATCTATCCAGAGAGACCAGAGAGACCATCTACACACTAGACCAGACCCCGGCACTATCTATCCAGAGAGACCAGAGAGACCATCTACACACTAGACCAGACCCCGGCACTATCTATCCAGAGAGACCAGAGAGACCATCTACACACTAGACCAGACCCCGGCACTATCTATCCAGAGAGACCAGAGAGACCATCTACACACTAGACCAGACCCCGGCACTATCTATCCAGAGAGACCAGAGAGACCATCTACACACTAGACCAGACCCCGGCACTATCTATCCAGAGAGACCAGAGAGACCATCTACACACTAGACCAGACCCCGGCACTATCTATCCAGAGAGACCAGAGAGACCATCTACACACTAGACCAGACCCCGGCACTATCTATCCAGAGAGACCAGAGAGACCATCTACACACTAGACCAGACCCCGGCACTATCTATCCAGAGAGACCAGAGAGACCATCTACACACTAGACCAGACCCCGGCACTATCTATCCAGAGAGACCAGAGAGACCATCTACACACTAGACCAGACCCCGGCACTATCTATCCAGAGAGACCAGAGAGACCATCTACACACTAGACCAGACCCCGGCACTATCTATCCAGAGAGACCAGAGAGACCATCTACACACTAGACCAGACCCCGGCACTATCTATCCAGAGAGACCAGAGAGACCATCTACACACTAGACCAGACCCCGGCACTATCTATCCAGAGAGACCAGAGAGACCATCTACACACTAGACCAGACCCCGGCACTATCTATCCAGAGAGACCAGAGAGACCATCTACACACTAGACCAGACCCCGGCACTATCTATCCAGAGAGACCAGAGAGACCATCTACACACTAGACCAGACCCCGGCACTATCTATCCAGAGAGACCAGAGAGACCATCTACACACTAGACCAGACCCCGGCACTATCTATCCAGAGAGACCAGAGAGACCATCTACACACTAGACCAGACCCCGGCACTATCTATCCAGAGAGACCAGAGAGACCATCTACACACTAGACCAGACCCCGGCACTATCTATCCAGAGAGACCAGAGAGACCATCTACACACTAGACCAGACCCCGGCACTATCTATCCAGAGAGACCAGAGAGACCATCTACACACTAGACCAGACCCCGGCACTATCTATCCAGAGAGACCAGAGAGACCATCTACACACTAGACCAGACCCCGGCACTATCTATCCAGAGAGACCAGAGAGACCATCTACACACTAGACCAGACCCCGGCACTATCTATCCAGAGAGACCAGAGAGACCATCTACACACTAGACCAGACCCCGGCACTATCTATCCAGAGAGACCAGAGAGACCATCTACACACTAGACCAGACCCCGGCACTATCTATCCAGAGAGACCAGAGAGACCATCTACACACTAGACCAGACCCCGGCACTATCTATCCAGAGAGACCAGAGAGACCATCTACACACTAGACCAGACCCCGGCACTATCTATCCAGAGAGACCAGAGAGACCATCTACACACTAGACCAGACCCCGGCACTATCTATCCAGAGAGACCAGAGAGACCATCTACACACTAGACCAGACCCCGGCACTATCTATCCAGAGAGATCAGAGAGACCATCTACACACTAGACCAGACCCCGGCACTATCTATCCAGAGAGACCAGAGAGACCATCTACACACTAGACCAGACCCCGGCACTATCTATCCAGAGAGACCAGAGAGACCATCTACACACTAGACCAGACCCCGGCACTATCTATCCAGAGAGACCAGAGAGACCATCTACACACTAGACCAGACCCCGGCACTATCTATCCAGAGAGACCAGAGAGACCATCTACACACTAGACCAGACCCCGGCACTATCTATCCAGAGAGACCAGAGAGACCATCTACACACTAGACCAGACCCCGGCACTATCTATCCAGAGAGACCAGAGAGACCATCTACACACTAGACCAGACCCCGGCACTATCTATCCAGAGAGACCAGAGAGACCATCTACACACTAGACCAGACCCCGGCACTATCTATCCAGAGAGACCAGAGAGACCATCTACACACTAGACCAGACCCCGGCACTATCTATCCAGAGAGACCAGAGAGACCATCTACACACTAGACCAGACCCCGGCACTATCTATCCAGAGAGACCAGAGAGACCATCTACACACTAGACCAGACCCCGGCACTATCTATCCAGAGAGACCAGAGAGACCATCTACACACTAGACCAGACCCCGGCACTATCTATCCAGAGAGACCAGAGAGACCATCTACACACTAGACCAGACCCCGGCACTATCTATCCAGAGAGACCAGAGAGACCATCTACACACTAGACCAGACCCCGGCACTATCTATCCAGAGAGACCAGAGAGACCATCTACACACTAGACCAGACCCCGGCACTATCTATCCAGAGAGACCAGAGAGACCATCTACACACTAGACCAGACCCCGGCACTATCTATCCAGAGAGACCAGAGAGACCATCTACACACTAGACCAGACCCCGGCACTATCTATCCAGAGAGACCAGAGAGACCATCTACACACTAGACCAGACCCCGGCACTATCTATCCAGAGAGACCAGAGAGACCATCTACACACTAGACCAGACCCCGGCACTATCTATCCAGAGAGACCAGAGAGACCATCTACACACTAGACCAGACCCCGGCACTATCTATCCAGAGAGACCAGAGAGACCATCTACACACTAGACCAGACCCCGGCACTATCTATCCAGAGAGACCAGAGAGACCATCTACACACTAGACCAGACCCCGGCACTATCTATCCAGAGAGACCAGAGAGACCATCTACACACTAGACCAGACCCCGGCACTATCTATCCAGAGAGACCAGAGAGACCATCTACACACTAGACCAGACCCCGGCACTATCTATCCAGAGAGACCAGAGAGACCATCTACACACTAGACCAGACCCCGGCACTATCTATCCAGAGAGACCAGAGAGACCATCTACACACTAGACCAGACCCCGGCACTATCTATCCAGAGAGACCAGAGAGACCATCTACACACTAGACCAGACCCCGGCACTATCTATCCAGAGAGACCAGAGAGACCATCTACACACTAGACCAGACCCCGGCACTATCTATCCAGAGAGACCAGAGAGACCATCTACACACTAGACCAGACCCCGGCACTATCTATCCAGAGAGACCAGAGAGACCATCTACACACTAGACCAGACCCCGGCACTATCTATCCAGAGAGACCAGAGAGACCATCTACACACTAGACCAGACCCCGGCACTATCTATCCAGAGAGACCAGAGAGACCATCTACACACTAGACCAGACCCCGGCACTATCTATCCAGAGAGACCAGAGAGACCATCTACACACTAGACCAGACCCCGGCACTATCTATCCAGAGAGACCAGAGAGACCATCTACACACTAGACCAGACCCCGGCACTATCTATCCAGAGAGACCAGAGAGACCATCTACACACTAGACCAGACCCCGGCACTATCTATCCAGAGAGACCAGAGAGACCATCTACACACTAGACCAGACCCCGGCACTATCTATCCAGAGAGACCAGAGAGACCATCTACACACTAGACCAGACCCCGGCACTATCTATCCAGAGAGACCAGAGAGACCATCTACACACTAGACCAGACCCCGGCACTATCTATCCAGAGAGACCAGAGAGACCATCTACACACTAGACCAGACCCCGGCACTATCTATCCAGAGAGACCAGAGAGACCATCTACACACTAGACCAGACCCCGGCACTATCTATCCAGAGAGACCAGAGAGACCATCTACACACTAGACCAGACCCCGGCACTATCTATCCAGAGAGACCAGAGAGACCATCTACACACTAGACCAGACCCCGGCACTATCTATCCAGAGAGACCAGAGAGACCATCTACACACTAGACCAGACCCCGGCACTATCTATCCAGAGAGACCAGAGAGACCATCTACACACTAGACCAGACCCCGGCACTATCTATCCAGAGAGACCAGAGAGACCATCTACACACTAGACCAGACCCCGGCACTATCTATCCAGAGAGACCAGAGAGACCATCTACACACTAGACCAGACCCCGGCACTATCTATCCAGAGAGACCAGAGAGACCATCTACACACTAGACCAGACCCCGGCACTATCTATCCAGAGAGACCAGAGAGACCATCTACACACTAGACCAGACCCCGGCACTATCTATCCAGAGAGACCAGAGAGACCATCTACACACTAGACCAGACCCCGGCACTATCTATCCAGAGAGACCAGAGAGACCATCTACACACTAGACCAGACCCCGGCACTATCTATCCAGAGAGACCAGAGAGACCATCTACACACTAGACCAGACCCCGGCACTATCTATCCAGAGAGACCAGAGAGACCATCTACACACTAGACCAGACCCCGGCACTATCTATCCAGAGAGACCAGAGAGACCATCTACACACTAGACCAGACCCCGGCACTATCTATCCAGAGAGACCAGAGAGACCATCTACACACTAGACCAGACCCCGGCACTATCTATCCAGAGAGACCAGAGAGACCATCTACACACTAGACCAGACCCCGGCACTATCTATCCAGAGAGACCAGAGAGACCATCTACACACTAGACCAGACCCCGGCACTATCTATCCAGAGAGACCAGAGAGACCATCTACACACTAGACCAGACCCCGGCACTATCTATCCAGAGAGACCAGAGAGACCATCTACACACTAGACCAGACCCCGGCACTATCTATCCAGAGAGACCAGAGAGACCATCTACACACTAGACCAGACCCCGGCACTATCTATCCAGAGAGACCAGAGAGACCATCTACACACTAGACCAGACCCCGGCACTATCTATCCAGAGAGACCAGAGAGACCATCTACACACTAGACCAGACCCCGGCACTATCTATCCAGAGAGACCAGAGAGACCATCTACACACTAGACCAGACCCCGGCACTATCTATCCAGAGAGACCAGAGAGACCATCTACACACTAGACCAGACCCCGGCACTATCTATCCAGAGAGACCAGAGAGACCATCTACACA
>CAXASE010000036.1:0-92000 GCA_963971465.1 Lepidochitona cinerea
AAGTTTGGACGTCATTTTGTATTTTTAATTTGAATTGTGCAAAAGTGCCGTAATAGTTTGAGTCGTGTGGGCGATCTAACGACAAAGTATAATTTTACGAACTTTATCTAACATACTAACGATCGAGTAAGAGGGACTATAAAAGCCTGCCGAGTGCAAACCACAGACAAAAACGCTTGGATGAGGGTAATCTAACACTTAAGTTAACCAACACTGATCGGTGTTGTTGTTGTAATCGAACTTCGATTCTTCGTTTGTTTTTCGCCCTCATTTATACATTCTAAACCTAATTGGACAGGCTTTATGTGTGCTGTGTTTAACTTTAGTGGTTTTAGCTGTGGTAAGCTGGTGCAAATTGGTTTTCTTAACAAATGTCAAACAGGTTACGGCGGCAAGTGGGCTTTTAACCTTTAGGTTAGTTTAGTTGGAAAGAGTAGAGTTCATTCAGTCGGGTCGCTGCAAAACATCAATCAATCGACTTTCTCCATAGCCAATCGGGTTCAAACGTTTTAAGTCCCACATTTCACTGGGTCGTTTACATTTGTGGGATTTTCATCGCCTAACAAGGTAAAAAATAGACCTCTTATGATATCGGTAGAAAGTATTTGATTCATGCAATACGATTCGCACAGTCAAAGGATTCAAAATTAGCGATGTAACAAGCAATTAGCCAAACAATGGACATTTTAACTCATTTGATGTTTCTTTGTAGCAAGATTACACAAGATTATTTCACTTATACGTCGGTGTTTGCCATGAGGGGGGGGGGGGGGGGATCATTGCCCATAGGAAACCCCCGACCTTCGTCGAGTACCTAGCATTTCTTCCACATACAGCGATCGAGTGAAAAATCCACTCAGAAATTATTAAATTTGTAGTGGGTCTGAGTATGAACCGGGCCCAATAAGCAGATAAGGGGGTCATAAGAGATGGCACGCCAAAACGCATACTAGATTCTTGTACATGCGGGATATGCTGTAGACACGAGTAGAATACGACTCCATGTTAGCCTAAGAATTAGATTGATTGATTGCTTGGTGTTTTACGCCGCGCTCAAGATTATCTCACTTATATGGCGGCGTTGCCAGTTTTATTGTGGGAGGAAACCGGGCTCTATGCCCTGAGGAACCCCACGACCTTCCGTTGGTGACTGGCAACCATCTCACATAGGTCGTTCGAGTGAAAACCCAGTCAGAAAATTTTCCAATTTTTTTTTGGGACTGAGTGAGATTCGAACCCGCGACCCATTGGTGGAAGGCTGTTTGGACTCAAGCGTATGTCACTTTTATTGCTGCGTTGCCAGGTTAAGTCGTGGAGGAAACAGAGCCAGAGGAAAACTCCAGTGGAAAATGACGTGTGCGGAAATGTCACTGGGGTCGTGTCGGTGGGGAAATTGTGGTTCGGTGTTTGTCTAATTTACTGTTTTATTACAATGACGGAAAAATAGTTCAATCTGTTTCAACGAAATATTATAATATTTAGTCGCTTATGCCACTTCAAAGTATATGTGTCCATTTCATCCAAATCATTTTAGTTGATTTTGATAGTAGATCACATACATCAAATACACTATACCAGAAGTCTATGAATGTCGGACTCTACATACAACGGAAATGTTTTCGTTTATTTATTTGTGATAGTCACTCACATGCATCAAAATACACTATACATATCGGACTCTACATACAACGGAAATGTTTTCGTTTATTTATTTGTGATAGTCGATCACATGCATCAAAATACACTATACATATCGGACTCTACATACAACGGAAATGTTTTCGTTTATTTATTTGTGATAGTCGATCACATGCATCAAAATGCACTATAGGGGAGACCGGGGCTAGTTCGACCCTTTTTGCTTAAAATCGCTATTTGTCAAAAAGTATTCGAGCCTTTTAAAACGCAACTAATTTTTGTGAAAGGCAGCGAAATAAGCTATCTTTTGATACCTATTCAGAATGACTCCTCTTGATGATATTACTTAAATGTGCACTTTTAAGAAAATAAAATTATGGGTTGAACTTGCCCCGCTATGGGGCAAGTTCAACCTCCCCCCTGGGGTAACTTCGACCAGCAACTCAAAAAAAATCAACAGGTTCAATTAAAGTGTTTTATTTGACCAACAACAAAACTGAACGAATAAACTTCGGTTTAAACGAATGACTGTCGGTTTAAGCAATAAGAAACCATGAAAAATGACCTAAACAGAAATTTGTAGGTCAAAACTCTAAGCACATTCGTAAGCAAGTATTCGAACCTCTCGGGGCGTTATGAGTCCAAAGTACATTGAAGATGCTTTTCTCAAATAGGTTACTAAAATTGATTCCTGATAATCCCAGATAATTTTCGTGGTTTTTGTTATCCTAACGAGAGCTGTACACTTATCTCTGACGGGATATCGTTTGTATTTATTGATGTAACAGTAAAAGGTAGATGCTACTATTTCGAACAAATTCGCCGTTTTCTTTTATCCATCTGAACTATTAATAAATTAATCCAAGGCTAGTCATATTTGTTCTTGATAAGTTGTTTGAGAGAGGCTCCTCTTGCGTATCATCATTAAATCTCTATTCGCTCTATTCGATTCATGTCATTTTTACCAGTGCTGTAAAATGAAGTAATATAGCTGTAGGCCTAAACACTGTCATGAACAGTGTTAACATGAAAGAAACTGCACTTTGATTGAACGGTGGACTAGTCTGATTCCATGGCCTACTCAGTTCGGGTCATATTCGACCTAAGACGGGACACGTCTGACCTAGGATCGCACATGCCCCAACCAAACAGGTCGAACTTGCCCCATGCGCACCACATTTAAAAATAACATTATTTCACTTGACCTATTTAATGCAGTCTAAAGATGCACTATGATTAGTAAAGCTAATTGTCCAAGCTTTCATCCTACAAACAGTCGTTAGTTTATACAAGGTACTTTTAACATAAATATTACTATAAATAGACGACCAAAAATTTACGAACGACTACGAAAAAGGCGTTTTATCCCCTAAGTCGAGGATTTCTGCTACAGGTCCACCATTTACAACGTAGAACAGCTCTTGTCGATCAAGTGATCACCTAAAAGTTGAAGAGCGCGCGAAATATTCACTCAACAGCCGTATATCGACAATGGTTGTACTTGCCCCAGGGTCGAACTAGCCCCGGTCTCCCCTACATATCGGACTCTACATACAACGGAAATGTTTTCGTTTATTTATTTGTGATAATGGATCACATACATCAAATATACTATACATATCGGACTCTACATACAACGGAAATATGTTAAACTACCTATACGTCAGTGTCGGCTGAATGTACAGCTGAGAGCTGTCACTGCATAGGCCTAACTTGTGATCAAATGTTACACACGATTTTCTGGGTAGGGATAGTCGCCCGCCCGTACCACCTTCCCCTATGTCCATTGTTGTCGCCTCTCATGTAAGACTACACAACATTTCCCCACGGTAGGATATGTAAATAAAGTGTCCTGTTCAGGTATATATATATAGAAATGTAAGGACTACCTGAAATAAACAGTCTTTGGGACGTCTTTCTCGAATGTTATAAAATGTTATGCTGACATTCTTTAGCAACATGTGGAGTTCAGTCCACATATAGGAGTTCCATTGTGCACAGATTTCTTACCTAGGACTGCATGGAGTAATTCTGATAGTGTAAGTATATTCCTTTATATTTGTCCTGTTGATCGATTTATTTACATCATCAGGAAAAATGTTCTCCGATTTCGTTTAAACAGAATTTGTTCGAAACTTTTGAAAGATACTTATAGTATCTACTTAAATTGCATTTCCGGCAGCTTCGTATAAAAAAATATTTAGCTGAATGTGCCTATATTGTAGGCCTATACGCGTGTCTTGGCATCCTCTGAAATAAGTTTATCAAATTATGTAATACGTCCAATATGTGGTCGTTTTTAAATTTCTCAATTTCCCTCAGTCCGCAATATGTTGAATGGATTGAAGTTATTCTGATACGCCCGCACAGGCTTCTTCAATGTCACTTTAACATGGGGCACATTTGAAAATTTAAGAGTTGCTCTCAGAATTAAAAAAAAAAAATACCAAAATTTTTTAAACACTTCTCAATTAAAACTGCCGGGAAGATTCTTTGAGCCCTTCGTAGAGCTAAACCATAATCTGTGGCCTTACACAATGTCAACAACGAATTTCACTAAGTTTAAATTCCCTCTTGCGTGAAAACCGAGTTTTCCCCACCGACGTTACCGATGTAGTGGCGAGCATGGTTTGGGTCTTTCCGATAGATGACTGTCATCGTTTGAGAAAAATCGTTTTGAACACAGACGGAATTTAAACAGCGAAATTCGTTGCTAACAGATTTTAGATTCTTCTAATGGAGCGGTTTTACTAAACCCAAAATACATAGGACAATTTGTACTACTTTATACATGGACAGTGACTTCTCCTGTACTTGCAAGTCAATGTTACAACAAAATTCCCAACCCCAACACATGAGGTGTCATATGAGGTGATTGGCCAGGCTAAGAACAAGCTTAAAGTGGCATGAGCTGCCAAAATGTTCATATTTTGACTTGTTGAAATTATTGGCTATTGTTCTCGAGACTTATATTTCAGAAGCTTTTAAGTGCTTCTAACCTTGTAATTGTACGATAAAGTATTGTTTTGAGTTAACTTTGGTGTAGAATGAATGAATGGTCGTCCCGGTTATTTAAATTTTGTTTACTTTTCGAACACGTTTTCGGTTCGTACAGGCCACAGACTGAACGGATTTTTCTCCTTCCAACGCCAATCATTTAGTTTACCGATGGCCTTCTAACTGTCGTGACGATCAGAAATTATGAAAAAAAACTGCGAATTTTGGCAAGTTATGCCACTTTAACTTGGCATACAAATCGTCCATCCATGTTTAAAAATTATTTCCTATACTAAATGCTCAAATTCCATCCGTTACTCTCCGCTTATTCTATGTGTAACTAACCGTCACCACCACTCCATAAAAAAGGTCTTATCCTGTGTTATATCCCGATGTTTCAGCACACCTGATTATTACATGTACTCCATATCTTACATTAATACATAGTTTTTTTTTCTTTACCTGTACTAGGATTGACCCCCCCCCTAGATTATGGTGATTTTTTTTTTTTTTTCAAACTGTAGTGTATGAATCACAACTTATCAGTGATTAAAGGCACACTGGCCGCGAAAATCAGGAATATTGTTTACATTAAAAAAGAAAGACCGTATTCTGCATTTTTCCCAGACAATATAAGTTAGGAACTTTCTATTTTTACCAAAATTTAAAAGTTTGGACGTCACTTTGTATTTTTAATTTGAATTTGAAAATTTGAATTGTTACGTACCCGGAACGTAAACAAACCGATCTGCCCCCTATTGGCGATTTTTATGTTTCAGTCGAGTGAGTGAACTAACGGCACAGTGTAATTTTACGTAGGCATATTTATCCGAGAAATACAGACTGACGATCGGTTAACAGCGACTGGAAAAGCCTGCTGATTATTGTTTGAGTGTAAACCACAGATACAAAGGTCTGAAAGGAGGGTAATCCAACACGAAAGTTGACCGACACTGATCGTTGTTGTTGTAATCAGGCTTCGATTCTTCGTTTGTTTTTCACCCCATTTTTACAGTCTAAAGCTAACTATACATGTTTTATGTGTCCTATGTTTAAGTTTAGTGGTATTAGTCGTACTAAGCTCATGTAAATTGGTTTTCTTAGCAAATTTAAACAGGCTACGGCGGCAAGTGTGCCTTTAACTTTTGTATTTTGTTTTGTTCATTCTTGCTTTGTATATAATGCCTGTTTTTCTGTCCCGACGTTGTGTGCTGTAATTTCTGATAAGAGTAGTTGCAATGGAAAGCTCCCATTAATCATCACCATGTGCAAAGTAATACAAGTTGTCCTATGTGTTTTGGCTTTAACAGATTTGAAGACCACCGGTGATGGTTTAGCTCTACGAAGACCTTATCAAAGAAGTTTCCGGACTCCACTTTAGGTGAGTAGTTGTTGACAGTTATCATTTTCTGAAAATCCCGAGAGCAATTCTTTCATGTTTTTTAATTGTACCCTATGTTGACTTGGTATTGAAGCCCATACGGGCGTATCAGTAAAACTCTTATCTACTCAACATATTGCGGACTAAACTTCCCTCAGAATGAGAATAGATTACCATCTAATTTTGTGGGGAGCCCACTCTATCAAAGAATTCATGTATATAGTATTCAAATTTCCAGTTGATGTCATTATGTCAAACTGAGATTGCTTGTCAGCACGAGTTGAAAAACAATTCCTTAAAAAATCGATTTGTAACCAGCTTCCAAACTTCTGATATTAGGGGGCTCCGTTGCTCAGTAGCTAGAGCGTTGGACGCTCAATCCGAACAGCCTTCCACCAATGGGTCGCGGGTTCGAATCCCACTCAGTCCAAAAAAAAAAATTGTGGGTTTCCTCCGGGCATAGAGTCCGGTTTCCTCCCATAATAAAACTGGTAACGCCGCCACATAAGTGAAATAATCTTGAGCGGGCGTAAAACGCCAATCGATCAATCCGATATATTAAAAGAATGGGACCAGTAATAGCAGTAAGGAAAAACTTTAGGCACACTCTAGAATACTGTTTACATTAAAACAGTGGACGGTTTTCTGTATTTACTTTTGGATGAGTTTTATTAAAAATATATCCATTTTTTTACTTTATGTATGTTAAAGGGAAAGAAAATCTAAGCTTTAGACTAGTTTAGATGGAAAGAGTAGAGTTCATTTAGTCCAAAACAACTGTCCAATGTATGTTTTATCCCCTCGTAAGTGAATAATTGAAATTTGAAGGTGGCGTTACAATAGAGAATAAGCTCCATAGGCCATTCACAAGGCCGCCACCATTTTTTCATTAGTTTTATCCAATTATTGCTGAATAAAAATTTAAGTGCGTTATAGAGTACTCATGTGACGCAATTTAGTCAATAGCTGGCTAAGTAATGGCGCGCGGTTGCATACTGACCTATATTTTCGGAGACAATCTTGCCACTTCAAGTTTGTCGCCATGTTTTTTGGACCTAAATCTACCCTTATACATTAGAGAGCGGTAAAAATACGTCATTATTGATCTAAAAATAGCTATACCAACATCACGTCATCCTAAAACGGAAAAATGGCGTCACAGATAAGCCACTGAAAGGACATACTTCTGTCTGTTTTTATTAGCTTGAGGGTCACTGGAGGTAATTGACGTGAAATGTTTTAAGTACTTTGAAGGTTGTTATCGACGATAATCCCTATGTATTTCTAGAGATTTCCCCTCCTTTAACCTTTTTTATCTACTTTATTGCAGAGCGGGTTAGTTTTTCTGCTAGAGAGAGATCTGACCCGGAATCACAAAACCAATACCAGCGAGATTAAAGGACCGCTATCGGAATTTCTGCTAAAGACCTTCAGGATAAAGCCATTGAATGAACTTTTTTCTGGCTGAAATGAAGGATGAAAATTCATGTGATAAAGATATTCCTTTTCAATTATTGTTCGATTGCAATGCTCTAATGACTTTCACGAAAACGCCCCCAAAACGCAGACTTGTTGTACTATATGATTTAATGAAGATTGTTAAAACAAAAATCACTCACTCGGCCATTAAATATGCAACATTACAAAATGTAAATCACGAATACAACATATGCTTTTTATAAATACAAGTTGTACCAATTTATTGTTTGTGTGTTTTTTATTTAAGCAATCAAATATGCGATAAGGATTTTGTGGCTAAGGATTTTGTGGCTAAGGATTTTGTGGCTAAGGATTTTGTGGCTAAGGATTTTGTGGCTAAGGATTTTGTGGCTAAGGATTTTGTGGCTAAGGATTTTGTGGCTAAGGATTTTGTGGCTAAGGATTTTGTGGCTAAGGATTTTGTGGCTAAGGATTTTGTGGCTAAGGATTTTGTGGCTAAGGATTTTGTGGCTAAGGATTTTGTGGCTAAGGATTTTGTGGCTAAGGATTTTGTGGCTAAGGATTTTGTGGCTAAGGATTTTGTGGCTAAGGATTTTGTGGCTAAGGATTTTGTGGCTAAGGATTTTGTGGCTAAGGATTTTGTGGCTAAGGATTTTGTGGCTAAGGATTTTGTGGCTAAGGATTTTGTGGCTAAGGATTTTGTGGCTAAGGATTTTGTGGCTAAGGATTTTGTGGCTAAGGATTTTGTGGCTAAGGATTTTGTGGCTAAGGATTTTGTGGCTAAGGATTTTGTGGCTAAGGATTTTGTGGCTAAGGATTTTGTGGCTAAGGATTTTGTGGCTAAGGATTTTGTGGCTAAGGATTTTGTGGCTAAGGATTTTGTGGCTAAGGATTTTGTGGCTAAGGATTTTGTGGCTAAGGATTTTGTGGCTAAGGATTTTGTGGCTAAGGATTTTGTGGCTAAGGATTTTGTGGCTAAGGATTTTGTGGCTAAGGATTTTGTGGCTAAGGATTTTGTGGCTAAGGATTTTGTGGCTAAGGATTTTGTGGCTAAGGATTTTGTGGCTAAGGATTTTGTGGCTAAGGATTTTGTGGCTAAGGATTTTGTGGCTAAGGATTTTGTGGCTAAGGATTTTGTGGCTAAGGATTTTGTGGCTAAGGATTTTGTGGCTAAGGATTTTGTGGCTAAGGATTTTGTGGCTAAGGATTTTGTGGCTAAGGATTTTGTGGCTAAGGATTTTGTGGCTAAGGATTTTGTGGCTAAGGATTTTGTGGCTAAGGATTTTGTGGCTAAGGATTTTGTGGCTAAGGATTTTGTGGCTAAGGATTTTGTGGCTAAGGATTTTGTGGCTAAGGATTTTGTGGCTAAGGATTTTGTGGCTAAGGATTTTGTGGCTAAGGATTTTGTGGCTAAGGATTTTGTGGCTAAGGATTTTGTGGCTAAGGATTTTGTGGCTAAGGATTTTGTGGCTAAGGATTTTGTGGCTAAGGATTTTGTGGCTAAGGATTTTGTGGCTAAGGATTTTGTGGCTAAGGATTTTGTGGCTAAGGATTTTGTGGCTAAGGATTTTGTGGCTAAGGATTTTGTGGCTAAGGATTTTGTGGCTAAGGATTTTGTGGCTAAGGATTTTGTGGCTAAGGATTTTGTGGCTAAGGATTTTGTGGCTAAGGATTTTGTGGCTAAGGATTTTGTGGCTAAGGATTTTGTGGCTAAGGATTTTGTGGCTAAGGATTTTGTGGCTAAGGATTTTGTGGCTAAGGATTTTGTGGCTAAGGATTTTGTGGCTAAGGATTTTGTGGCTAAGGATTTTGTGGCTAAGGATTTTGTGGCTAAGGATTTTGTGGCTAAGGATTTTGTGGCTAAGGATTTTGTGGCTAAGGATTTTGTGGCTAAGGATTTTGTGGCTAAGGATTTTGTGGCTAAGGATTTTGTGGCTAAGGATTTTGTGGCTAAGGATTTTGTGGCTAAGGATTTTGTGGCTAAGGATTTTGTGGCTAAGGATTTTGTGGCTAAGGATTTTGTGGCTAAGGATTTTGTGGCTAAGGATTTTGTGGCTAAGGATTTTGTGGCTAAGGATTTTGTGGCTAAGGATTTTGTGGCTAAGGATTTTGTGGCTAAGGATTTTGTGGCTAAGGATTTTGTGGCTAAGGATTTTGTGGCTAAGGATTTTGTGGCTAAGGATTTTGTGGCTAAGGATTTTGTGGCTAAGGATTTTGTGGCTAAGGATTTTGTGGCTAAGGATTTTGTGGCTAAGGATTTTGTGGCTAAGGATTTTGTGGCTAAGGATTTTGTGGCTAAGGATTTTGTGGCTAAGGATTTTGTGGCTAAGGATTTTGTGGCTAAGGATTTTGTGGCTAAGGATTTTGTGGCTAAGGATTTTGTGGCTAAGGATTTTGTGGCTAAGGATTTTGTGGCTAAGGATTTTGTGGCTAAGGATTTTGTGGCTAAGGATTTTGTGGCTAAGGATTTTGTGGCTAAGGATTTTGTGGCTAAGGATTTTGTGGCTAAGGATTTTGTGGCTAAGGATTTTGTGGCTAAGGATTTTGTGGCTAAGGATTTTGTGGCTAAGGATTTTGTGGCTAAGGATTTTGTGGCTAAGGATTTTGTGGCTAAGGATTTTGTGGCTAAGGATTTTGTGGCTAAGGATTTTGTGGCTAAGGATTTTGTGGCTAAGGATTTTGTGGCTAAGGATTTTGTGGCTAAGGATTTTGTGGCTAAGGATTTTGTGGCTAAGGATTTTGTGGCTAAGGATTTTGTGGCTAAGGATTTTGTGGCTAAGGATTTTGTGGCTAAGGATTTTGTGGCTAAGGATTTTGTGGCTAAGGATTTTGTGGCTAAGGATTTTGTGGCTAAGGATTTTGTGGCTAAGGATTTTGTGGCTAAGGATTTTGTGGCTAAGGATTTTGTGGCTAAGGATTTTGTGGCTAAGGATTTTGTGGCTAAGGATTTTGTGGCTAAGGATTTTGTGGCTAAGGATTTTGTGGCTAAGGATTTTGTGGCTAAGGATTTTGTGGCTAAGGATTTTGTGGCTAAGGATTTTGTGGCTAAGGATTTTGTGGCTAAGGATTTTGTGGCTAAGGATTTTGTGGCTAAGGATTTTGTGGCTAAGGATTTTGTGGCTAAGGATTTTGTGGCTAAGGATTTTGTGGCTAAGGATTTTGTGGCTAAGGATTTTGTGGCTAAGGATTTTGTGGCTAAGGATTTTGTGGCTAAGGATTTTGTGGCTAAGGATTTTGTGGCTAAGGATTTTGTGGCTAAGGATTTTGTGGCTAAGGATTTTGTGGCTAAGGATTTTGTGGCTAAGGATTTTGTGGCTAAGGATTTTGTGGCTAAGGATTTTGTGGCTAAGGATTTTGTGGCTAAGGATTTTGTGGCTAAGGATTTTGTGGCTAAGGATTTTGTGGCTAAGGATTTTGTGGCTAAGGATTTTGTGGCTAAGGATTTTGTGGCTAAGGATTTTGTGGCTAAGGATTTTGTGGCTAAGGATTTTGTGGCTAAGGATTTTGTGGCTAAGGATTTTGTGGCTAAGGATTTTGTGGCTAAGGATTTTGTGGCTAAGGATTTTGTGGCTAAGGATTTTGTGGCTAAGGATTTTGTGGCTAAGGATTTTGTGGCTAAGGATTTTGTGGCTAAGGATTTTGTGGCTAAGGATTTTGTGGCTAAGGATTTTGTGGCTAAGGATTTTGTGGCTAAGGATTTTGTGGCTAAGGATTTTGTGGCTAAGGATTTTGTGGCTAAGGATTTTGTGGCTAAGGATTTTGTGGCTAAGGATTTTGTGGCTAAGGATTTTGTGGCTAAGGATTTTGTGGCTAAGGATTTTGTGGCTAAGGATTTTGTGGCTAAGGATTTTGTGGCTAAGGATTTTGTGGCTAAGGATTTTGTGGCTAAGGATTTTGTGGCTAAGGATTTTGTGGCTAAGGATTTTGTGGCTAAGGATTTTGTGGCTAAGGATTTTGTGGCTAAGGATTTTGTGGCTAAGGATTTTGTGGCTAAGGATTTTGTGGCTAAGGATTTTGTGGCTAAGGATTTTGTGGCTAAGGATTTTGTGGCTAAGGATTTTGTGGCTAAGGATTTTGTGGCTAAGGATTTTGTGGCTAAGGATTTTGTGGCTAAGGATTTTGTGGCTAAGGATTTTGTGGCTAAGGATTTTGTGGCTAAGGATTTTGTGGCTAAGGATTTTGTGGCTAAGGATTTTGTGGCTAAGGATTTTGTGGCTAAGGATTTTGTGGCTAAGGATTTTGTGGCTAAGGATTTTGTGGCTAAGGATTTTGTGGCTAAGGATTTTGTGGCTAAGGATTTTGTGGCTAAGGATTTTGTGGCTAAGGATTTTGTGGCTAAGGATTTTGTGGCTAAGGATTTTGTGGCTAAGGATTTTGTGGCTAAGGATTTTGTGGCTAAGGATTTTGTGGCTAAGGATTTTGTGGCTAAGGATTTTGTGGCTAAGGATTTTGTGGCTAAGGATTTTGTGGCTAAGGATTTTGTGGCTAAGGATTTTGTGGCTAAGGATTTTGTGGCTAAGGATTTTGTGGCTAAGGATTTTGTGGCTAAGGATTTTGTGGCTAAGGATTTTGTGGCTAAGGATTTTGTGGCTAAGGATTTTGTGGCTAAGGATTTTGTGGCTAAGGATTTTGTGGCTAAGGATTTTGTGGCTAAGGATTTTGTGGCTAAGGATTTTGTGGCTAAGGATTTTGTGGCTAAGGATTTTGTGGCTAAGGATTTTGTGGCTAAGGATTTTGTGGCTAAGGATTTTGTGGCTAAGGATTTTGTGGCTAAGGATTTTGTGGCTAAGGATTTTGTGGCTAAGGATTTTGTGGCTAAGGATTTTGTGGCTAAGGATTTTGTGGCTAAGGATTTTGTGGCTAAGGATTTTGTGGCTAAGGATTTTGTGGCTAAGGATTTTGTGGCTAAGGATTTTGTGGCTAAGGATTTTGTGGCTAAGGATTTTGTGGCTAAGGATTTTGTGGCTAAGGATTTTGTGGCTAAGGATTTTGTGGCTAAGGATTTTGTGGCTAAGGATTTTGTGGCTAAGGATTTTGTGGCTAAGGATTTTGTGGCTAAGGATTTTGTGGCTAAGGATTTTGTGGCTAAGGATTTTGTGGCTAAGGATTTTGTGGCTAAGGATTTTGTGGCTAAGGATTTTGTGGCTAAGGATTTTGTGGCTAAGGATTTTGTGGCTAAGGATTTTGTGGCTAAGGATTTTGTGGCTAAGGATTTTGTGGCTAAGGATTTTGTGGCTAAGGATTTTGTGGCTAAGGATTTTGTGGCTAAGGATTTTGTGGCTAAGGATTTTGTGGCTAAGGATTTTGTGGCTAAGGATTTTGTGGCTAAGGATTTTGTGGCTAAGGATTTTGTGGCTAAGGATTTTGTGGCTAAGGATTTTGTGGCTAAGGATTTTGTGGCTAAGGATTTTGTGGCTAAGGATTTTGTGGCTAAGGATTTTGTGGCTAAGGATTTTGTGGCTAAGGATTTTGTGGCTAAGGATTTTGTGGCTAAGGATTTTGTGGCTAAGGATTTTGTGGCTAAGGATTTTGTGGCTAAGGATTTTGTGGCTAAGGATTTTGTGGCTAAGGATTTTGTGGCTAAGGATTTTGTGGCTAAGGATTTTGTGGCTAAGGATTTTGTGGCTAAGGATTTTGTGGCTAAGGATTTTGTGGCTAAGGATTTTGTGGCTAAGGATTTTGTGGCTAAGGATTTTGTGGCTAAGGATTTTGTGGCTAAGGATTTTGTGGCTAAGGATTTTGTGGCTAAGGATTTTGTGGCTAAGGATTTTGTGGCTAAGGATTTTGTGGCTAAGGATTTTGTGGCTAAGGATTTTGTGGCTAAGGATTTTGTGGCTAAGGATTTTGTGGCTAAGGATTTTGTGGCTAAGGATTTTGTGGCTAAGGATTTTGTGGCTAAGGATTTTGTGGCTAAGGATTTTGTGGCTAAGGATTTTGTGGCTAAGGATTTTGTGGCTAAGGATTTTGTGGCTAAGGATTTTGTGGCTAAGGATTTTGTGGCTAAGGATTTTGTGGCTAAGGATTTTGTGGCTAAGGATTTTGTGGCTAAGGATTTTGTGGCTAAGGATTTTGTGGCTAAGGATTTTGTGGCTAAGGATTTTGTGGCTAAGGATTTTGTGGCTAAGGATTTTGTGGCTAAGGATTTTGTGGCTAAGGATTTTGTGGCTAAGGATTTTGTGGCTAAGGATTTTGTGGCTAAGGATTTTGTGGCTAAGGATTTTGTGGCTAAGGATTTTGTGGCTAAGGATTTTGTGGCTAAGGATTTTGTGGCTAAGGATTTTGTGGCTAAGGATTTTGTGGCTAAGGATTTTGTGGCTAAGGATTTTGTGGCTAAGGATTTTGTGGCTAAGGATTTTGTGGCTAAGGATTTTGTGGCTAAGGATTTTGTGGCTAAGGATTTTGTGGCTAAGGATTTTGTGGCTAAGGATTTTGTGGCTAAGGATTTTGTGGCTAAGGATTTTGTGGCTAAGGATTTTGTGGCTAAGGATTTTGTGGCTAAGGATTTTGTGGCTAAGGATTTTGTGGCTAAGGATTTTGTGGCTAAGGATTTTGTGGCTAAGGATTTTGTGGCTAAGGATTTTGTGGCTAAGGATTTTGTGGCTAAGGATTTTGTGGCTAAGGATTTTGTGGCTAAGGATTTTGTGGCTAAGGATTTTGTGGCTAAGGATTTTGTGGCTAAGGATTTTGTGGCTAAGGATTTTGTGGCTAAGGATTTTGTGGCTAAGGATTTTGTGGCTAAGGATTTTGTGGCTAAGGATTTTGTGGCTAAGGATTTTGTGGCTAAGGATTTTGTGGCTAAGGATTTTGTGGCTAAGGATTTTGTGGCTAAGGATTTTGTGGCTAAGGATTTTGTGGCTAAGGATTTTGTGGCTAAGGATTTTGTGGCTAAGGATTTTGTGGCTAAGGATTTTGTGGCTAAGGATTTTGTGGCTAAGGATTTTGTGGCTAAGGATTTTGTGGCTAAGGATTTTGTGGCTAAGGATTTTGTGGCTAAGGATTTTGTGGCTAAGGATTTTGTGGCTAAGGATTTTGTGGCTAAGGATTTTGTGGCTAAGGATTTTGTGGCTAAGGATTTTGTGGCTAAGGATTTTGTGGCTAAGGATTTTGTGGCTAAGGATTTTGTGGCTAAGGATTTTGTGGCTAAGGATTTTGTGGCTAAGGATTTTGTGGCTAAGGATTTTGTGGCTAAGGATTTTGTGGCTAAGGATTTTGTGGCTAAGGATTTTGTGGCTAAGGATTTTGTGGCTAAGGATTTTGTGGCTAAGGATTTTGTGGCTAAGGATTTTGTGGCTAAGGATTTTGTGGCTAAGGATTTTGTGGCTAAGGATTTTGTGGCTAAGGATTTTGTGGCTAAGGATTTTGTGGCTAAGGATTTTGTGGCTAAGGATTTTGTGGCTAAGGATTTTGTGGCTAAGGATTTTGTGGCTAAGGATTTTGTGGCTAAGGATTTTGTGGCTAAGGATTTTGTGGCTAAGGATTTTGTGGCTAAGGATTTTGTGGCTAAGGATTTTGTGGCTAAGGATTTTGTGGCTAAGGATTTTGTGGCTAAGGATTTTGTGGCTAAGGATTTTGTGGCTAAGGATTTTGTGGCTAAGGATTTTGTGGCTAAGGATTTTGTGGCTAAGGATTTTGTGGCTAAGGATTTTGTGGCTAAGGATTTTGTGGCTAAGGATTTTGTGGCTAAGGATTTTGTGGCTAAGGATTTTGTGGCTAAGGATTTTGTGGCTAAGGATTTTGTGGCTAAGGATTTTGTGGCTAAGGATTTTGTGGCTAAGGATTTTGTGGCTAAGGATTTTGTGGCTAAGGATTTTGTGGCTAAGGATTTTGTGGCTAAGGATTTTGTGGCTAAGGATTTTGTGGCTAAGGATTTTGTGGCTAAGGATTTTGTGGCTAAGGATTTTGTGGCTAAGGATTTTGTGGCTAAGGATTTTGTGGCTAAGGATTTTGTGGCTAAGGATTTTGTGGCTAAGGATTTTGTGGCTAAGGATTTTGTGGCTAAGGATTTTGTGGCTAAGGATTTTGTGGCTAAGGATTTTGTGGCTAAGGATTTTGTGGCTAAGGATTTTGTGGCTAAGGATTTTGTGGCTAAGGATTTTGTGGCTAAGGATTTTGTGGCTAAGGATTTTGTGGCTAAGGATTTTGTGGCTAAGGATTTTGTGGCTAAGGATTTTGTGGCTAAGGATTTTGTGGCTAAGGATTTTGTGGCTAAGGATTTTGTGGCTAAGGATTTTGTGGCTAAGGATTTTGTGGCTAAGGATTTTGTGGCTAAGGATTTTGTGGCTAAGGATTTTGTGGCTAAGGATTTTGTGGCTAAGGATTTTGTGGCTAAGGATTTTGTGGCTAAGGATTTTGTGGCTAAGGATTTTGTGGCTAAGGATTTTGTGGCTAAGGATTTTGTGGCTAAGGATTTTGTGGCTAAGGATTTTGTGGCTAAGGATTTTGTGGCTAAGGATTTTGTGGCTAAGGATTTTGTGGCTAAGGATTTTGTGGCTAAGGATTTTGTGGCTAAGGATTTTGTGGCTAAGGATTTTGTGGCTAAGGATTTTGTGGCTAAGGATTTTGTGGCTAAGGATTTTGTGGCTAAGGATTTTGTGGCTAAGGATTTTGTGGCTAAGGATTTTGTGGCTAAGGATTTTGTGGCTAAGGATTTTGTGGCTAAGGATTTTGTGGCTAAGGATTTTGTGGCTAAGGATTTTGTGGCTAAGGATTTTGTGGCTAAGGATTTTGTGGCTAAGGATTTTGTGGCTAAGGATTTTGTGGCTAAGGATTTTGTGGCTAAGGATTTTGTGGCTAAGGATTTTGTGGCTAAGGATTTTGTGGCTAAGGATTTTGTGGCTAAGGATTTTGTGGCTAAGGATTTTGTGGCTAAGGATTTTGTGGCTAAGGATTTTGTGGCTAAGGATTTTGTGGCTAAGGATTTTGTGGCTAAGGATTTTGTGGCTAAGGATTTTGTGGCTAAGGATTTTGTGGCTAAGGATTTTGTGGCTAAGGATTTTGTGGCTAAGGATTTTGTGGCTAAGGATTTTGTGGCTAAGGATTTTGTGGCTAAGGATTTTGTGGCTAAGGATTTTGTGGCTAAGGATTTTGTGGCTAAGGATTTTGTGGCTAAGGAGGTCCAGCCGCTCCCCGAGGCCCTCCCCCTTGAAAAGCAGGGGCTATGTCTGGAGGTCCAGCCGCTCCCCGAGGCCCTCCCCCTTGAAAAGCAGGGGCTATGTCTGGAGGCGCAGTGAAGGTGGGTCGGGTTGGGGGGGGGGGGGAGGGGGAGGGCGGTATGCGAGAAGGTGGCCGCTAACCATGGCGTCAAAATTTAGGCAGCAATTCGAACAGTCAATCCGAGCAGCCTTCCACCAATGGGTCGCGGGTTCGAATCCTACTCACTCCAAAACAAATTGCAAAATTTTCTGACTAGGTTTTCACTCGAACGACCTATTACAAACAGTTACAAACGGAAGGTCGTGGCTTTCCTCCGGGCATAGAGCCCGGTTTCCTCACACACTAAAACTGATAACGCCGCCATATAAGTTAAATAATCTTGAGCTCGGCGTAGAACACCAAACAAGCAATCAATCAATCACTTCTCATACCCTGTTTTGTAGAAAGGATTTAGATAAAACAACGAACAGCTGCATAAAATATCGGGACCTCGAAGCCTCGCCATGCTTAACCGGCCCCTGAGGCGTACCGTATGGGAAGAATTGGGGGCGCTGTGAAGGTGGGTCGAGTGTGGGGGGGGGGGTGGTGGAAGGCGGGGAGGGCGGTATGCGAGAAGGTGTCCGCTAGGAGCAGAGAAGATGGCCGCTACGAGCAATCCGAGCAGCCTATTACCAATTGGTCGCGGGTTCGAATCCTACTCAGTCCAAACAAAAGTTGGAAAATTTTCTGACTGGGTTTTCACTCGAACGACCTATGTGGGATGGTTGCCAGTTACCAACGGAAGGTCGTGGCTTTCCTCCGGGCATGGAGCCCGGTTGTCTCCCAGACTAAAACTGATAACGCCGCCATATAAGTGAAATCATCTTGAGCGCGGCGTAAAACACCAAACAAGCAATCACTTCTCATACCCTGTTTTGTACAAAAAGGATTCAGATAAAACAATACACAGCTGCATAAAATGTCGGGACCTCGAAGCCTCGCCATGCTTAGCCGGCCCCTGAGGCGTACCGTATAAGAAGAATTGGGAGCGCGGGGAGGGGGGGGGGGGAGGTATGCGTGAAGGTGGCCGCTACCCATGGCGTCAAAATTTAGGTAGCAATTCGAGCAGTCATTCCAAGCAGCCTTCCACCAATGGGTCACGGGTTCGAATCCCACTCAGTCCAAAAAATAAAAGTTGGAAAATTTTCTGACTGGGTTTTTACTCGAAGGACCTATGTGGGATGGTTGCCAGTTACCAACGGAAGGTCGTGGCTTTCCCCCGGGCATAGAGCCCGGTTTCCTCCCACACTAAAACTGACTACGCCGCCATATAAGTGAAATAATCTTGAGCGCGGCGTAAAACACCAAACAAGCAATCAATCAATCACTTCTCATACCCTGTTTTGTAGAAAGGATTTAGATTCAACAAGGAACAGCTGCATAAAATTTCGGGAACTGCTCACTATTCCGGAGGTTCACTTTTACGATTGTCCACCGCCCAGAAGGCCCACTGGTCTGAAGGATCACGAGTTCGAACATCCCAGATAATTCAGTTTCTTTTACTCACACCTGTAATTCCAGCTCTTATGACTAAATTTTTCTTGTTGAATTAGCTTCAAAATAGAGAAAGGGACATAGAACCTTATTCCAGTCAGAGGTATTTTTTTCATCACAAGTTTTAGGTATTGTGTAAAACATCTGAGACATCTGAGTCCCGCTATATATGTGCTTGGACATCTTTTTTTAAAGAGCTTCAAAATATAATAAGGACTGACTTTATTCATCTTCGGTTCGCCAAAAAATTTTACCGACACAAGTCTTGGGTAAACAGTCAATCCATCATCGAAACACGATTACAAATTACAAGTATCTATTAAGTATCAGTTAAAAGATTCAACTCAACACGTGTAATCATGTGTGGCTACCCCAGCAATATGACAGCTAAGTAACAAATATTTTGCATTCAACAGGCAAAACATTATCAGTTTATGAGCATTACCCTTAAACTGGAAGCAATCATATATTATACAATTTAACGAAAGAGACAAGTCAATTTCTAAAACATCTGGCAACCAGTTAACAGACAGAGAACCAGGTTGTGTTCCACCGAATCAAGTTGTGACAATCAGAACAATCAGATAAAGATTTTATTTAATGTTTGAATATATCACTATTGGCCGGGTAAATTCTGTTCAGGATTTTAATTTTGACTTTGTTTTCAACTTTAAGTGAATGAGCCAAGGTGACACTCCTGTCATTCTGATGCATACAAGAGTCGAAACCCCACCATACAGCTCCTAAGAGCATGCGTCACATGCGAACCGAAAATAAATTCATTCTCCACTTACTAGACTATCATATCTATCGGCAATCCCTGTCAGCACAGTTCGGAGAATGCATTGGTTCTTATAAAAGCTTCACCGAGTACGTGACTCCAATATCTAAATTTGGACTCAAATCGTTCCAAACAAGGCTCCTTGTCTCATTTTGAACTGTATGAAGTTCTGATGAAACTTTAACCTTTGCTCCATTAAGTACTGTTGTCCCATCTAAAACGTTCGCCATATTTTTTCGTATGCATCCCATATAGCAGTTCATACGAGGAAGAGAAGAAAAGCCACACCTTTAACCGAGAGAGGGCGCTATTTATGGTGACCTCTGGGTCAAAAGGCGTCATCGCCCTGAATATGGTGTAATGGAACGTTTCACACTTCTCCATTCATAGACTTCTGATTATAGTCCAATGATAGCAATAGCCTCGTTTTAATACTGAGGAACACAACAGTCTTTAAAACAAATCCAAGCGTGTAAATTGATTAAGCTTTATTATGGCAAGAAATAGAACCCGCTGAAACTGACAGTAAATTAAGACCTTGAACAATGGAACAGAGGAAGGCAACAATCATAAGGATTAAATAAGACCAGTAAAAACACTTATGACCTTGACATTTCCAGGATTTGGTTCCTGCCAAACAGTCACTTTGATGATCGTACAAGGCACCAACTAGCAGCTGGATTGAAACTTGAAAGGCAGCCATACAAGCAAAGAAACAACCCGTTATCAAGCTAATGTTGTGTTTACCGAAATGTACTGCCAGAACAGACAGGGAAATTGTCATGCCCGTCCCCATTCCAATCCCAGATAAAGCCGAAATGACATAAATCTTCCAAGTGGAGCCAGATATATAGAGTCCAATTGCCATAGCGACTGTTAAACTGGAATAGCTGGTCACTAAATACTTAAACCGCAACGTTCTGTGGAAAATCGGTCAAAGACAAATCCGAATATGACCCTTGATGTAACTATAACTGCAGCCAACATATATACTGTAGTTATTGGATTTTCAACGCCTTCAGACTCAGCCATCGAAGTTATATTTGCCATGACAGTAAAAGCACAGGAATAAAATGAGACGGCTGGCCAAAACGTGAGATGAAAGAACTTCGAGAGAAATATCGTTACGACATCTACCTTCTCGGTCATTTTAATTAAAGACGTTGTGGGGTTATCTCGATCGTTGTCCTCGTCGCTTGGTGCCATAGTTTTGTAAAGCAGGATATACCCAATACCATAGAAAACAGCAGAGGAAACACATTTCATGAAAAAAAACTGGAGAGACTTTTTGAAAAAAATATCTGCATCATTCCACCAAGAATGACTTTTGTGAAACACAACGCAGCATTTTGTAATCCTATCAGCTTTCCTGTATGTTCCGGAGGGAAAAATTTGACGTTGAGGGCGATGATACAGTTGATGGATATGCCGCTACCAAACGCTTAAAGACAAAAACAAAATAAATATCATTAAATATAGCATATTCTTCATTGAGCATAGGGACATAATAACATACAAAGTACTTGTTTATTCTTTAAAGTGGCATGAGCTGCCAAAATTCACACTTTTTTCATAATTTCTGATCGTCACGGCAGTATAAGACACTTTGAAGGCCACCGAAAAACTAAACGATTGGCGTAGGAATGAGGAAAATCGATACAGTATGTGGCCTGTACGAACCGAAAACGTGTTCGAAAAGTAAACAAAATTTAAATGACCGGGACGACCATTCATTCATTCTGAGCCAAACTTAGTTCAAAACAAAACTTTATCGTACATTTTCGAGACTATACGTCTTGAGAAAAATAGCCAATAATTGCAACATTCTGTTCTAACGTCAAAATATCAACATTTTGGCAGCTCATGCAACTTTAATAAAGATTTGTTGATGGAAACAGGATATTCTATATACATGTCACCCGTCAGAGCAGCCCTCCTACTATATCAATATTCAAACAGAAGCTTTGTATTTTTTATTTATTCCCCTGGTCTCAAAAGTCCGCCACACTGACTCTGATAACAATATGTTGGATAATGCTATCTAAAACAATGTGTCACTATGACAGGATCAACAAACCACAGAAATTTATCATAGAAACGAACCAATGGAAACTGTAGGCCGAATAATCAGTCTCTGTGGTGCTGAGAATCTAACATACACTCCCTGACGTGGTAATATAGAAATAAAGAAAAAACACACAGACAAGATTTCTCGGCTAATGGAGACTGGTGGGTGAACTATTATATACTATCTGGGAAGTAAAAAGTTACGATGTACTTAATAATTTGACGATTAATTAACGTTGTACCAAAACCAACAAATAATTCAAAAGGCACATACCAAGAAGGAAATGGACGAGATACAAGTAATACGGTTTTCCCAGAAAAGAATCGCTGTAATATGTTATAAGAGAAAGTCCACCACTGGAACCAGTCAGGAGAAAGTAGGAAATAATAAACGTAGCCCGATGGCCAAACCCTCCGCTGATTAAAGCTTCAAAAACCGTAAGCCCTAGGCCAAGGGAGTTAGTAGAGGCAACAATTTCCACTGTAACAAATAAAGCCGAAACGTCATTGTTTGATCTGTGAAAGTTGCATTTTGTATTAATCCACATTTATTTTAATTGATCTAATGATTAATTTGTTAGTTGATCAGTCGATTGGTCGATGATTGATTAATCCATTGATTGCTTGCTTGATCAGGTTTTTTTCAGGAATGAGAATGAAACTGTAAGCCTATAAATAATCCAATTATAGCTTACTTTGAGTGTGTGATAAACGGAACGTTTCTTTAAGTTGAAGGGCATAAACATTGAAAGAAAGGTTCACCCCTCCAATAAGCAGACACGAGAAGCTCAATAATACGGTGGACCAGAATAGGCAACCCTTTGCCGTAGTCCTCTCGTCAAATCTGTGGGACTCGAATCTGTAAAGGCACCAGAAATAATATAAAATGTAGACTTGGGCATGGTCTGCGAAAATTCATATTTTTCTGTTAATTTTGATTATCTTGTGATCTGTGAGCTGCCAAAATTCGGACTTTTTTCATATATTTTGATTGCCAAGAAGAGCTGAGAGTTTGAAGTAGGCTATCTTGAACAAAGTTAACATAAAGGCCCACTTGCCGCCGTAGGCTGTTGGACATTTTTTAAGAAAACCAATTTCCTGCAGCTTACTCAACTAAAACCACTAAGATTAAACATAGGACACATAAAACTTGTCCAAGTTGGTATAGAATGTATACCAAAGTATATCAATAATGAAAGTAGGGGGCCAGGCCTATCTTTGCCCCCCCCCCCCCCCCCCCCCCACACACACCTAATAATTGTCCCATCAAAAAAATGATGGAGTTTTCGAACACGATAATTAAAGGGCAGTTAAGTGATTAAAGGGTAGAAACAGTTAGAAACACAGAATTTTAGATTAATTCAATAAATATACAGTTTCTGAGGGTTGAAAGAGCAAAACCTCGCCCCACTACTCAATTTGTCTTGATGTTGGGTTGTTTTGTGATAGTCCATCGTCTGATCGCAATGTTTGCTGCTCTCCGTTTCAGTAAAATTTCTGAGAAAAATCTATATCTTTTATATGCCAGAAATGTCCTAGACAGATGTCGGCGATTTAGTAACCGCTAGCTCTCCGGTCTTAGGTGATTTTGTCTCCCACGTAATCAAACTGTTTTCCCAACTACGCCCAACAACTCACACTGTCTTGCTGTAAGATTATTTTGCTAGTCGATGGCCGTATCACAATTTGCTACTGTAAATTTGACAATTTTTTTTTGAAATGTCAACTTTTCAATGCCAGAAATGGCTTGGAACGCGTTCTTTATCTACTACGTCAGTTGTTACAGATCCCTAAAATATCCAGCGCATTGGCCTTCAACAGATTTTTTTCTTCCAAAGTGAGTAGATTTCCAATTTAACAAGTAAAAAATCTCTTCATCAAATATCACCTGTCACGCATGTATGACATTCTCCGGTTTCAGAGCTTCCGGGGCCTAGGCGGCCCCTGCACCCTCGCCTTTTGTGCTGGGATAGTTTACCCCCCCCCCCCCCCCCCCAATATGAAAAGTGTTCCGCCGGCTCGGCAACAACCACCAACACGTGTGATTACCCTCATTTCCGGCCTTTTTGTCTGCGGTTTACACTTATCTGCAGGTTTTTCGAGTCCCTCTTACCCGATGGTCATTCTGTAATTGTCGGGTAAAGTACTTAAAATTATACCGTGCTGTTAGATCCCTCACATGGCTCAAAACATTAGGTAGGGCGCTTGTGGGTAGCTATGGCTCGGAGTTTGTTTACATTGCGGGTACTTGATAAATCTATTTATTTTTTTTCAAATTAAAAATACTGAATGATGCTAAATCTTTCAATTTTTGGTAAAAAAAAAAATAGAAAGTTCCTCACTTATTCTGTCTGGGAAACATACTGAAAACCACCCACTGTCTTTTATGTAAACAGTTTTCTCGAATTTCTCGGCGAGTGTGCCTTTAAGTTAAATAAGAAATCTCGGTAATGTGACCAGAAGCTAAGATTTGTGTATAGGCTAATAACGGACAATATTCCAATAGACTGAGTATGTTATCTGTTCAACGATTTTTGCTATATTGGGCGAGCTCATGTCCTTTTTTAAAACTATAATGTTTATGCTTTTGGCAGTGGTAAAAAAGTTATTTCATGAATATTGCTTTGAACATACGATTCCTCGCTATGCCAAACTCTACTCACTCTTACAAAAATGTCGGATTATTTCACTTATATGGCAGCGTTGCCAGTTTTATTGTGGGAGGAAACCGACGACCGTCCGTTGGTAACTGGCAACCATCCCACTTAGAAAATATGTCGGACGCCGAATCTGCAATCACAAGTGACACACGTGTGAATCCACTGTCAAGACGTGTCGATGTGATAAGAAAGAATGCCAGATTCGGTATTTTCCGTCCTGAAAGAGAAGAACGGAGACATAGCTAGAGGACCAATCTCTGTCAGGGTCTGTGCAGGATTGTTATTGTCTAATTGTTATTCATCTCAGGAAGTTTACCATATCGATGCGGTGTATTTGATTGGCTTCGGTCTGAAGACGAGAATATTATACCTGGACCAAAGACGCTGGCTTGGTCAGAGCACATTTGGATTCCATACTGGGTCCCTGTTAAGATTCTCTTGCTATATTACACACTTTGCCTGAGAATATTTAGCCATGGGGAGATATCAAACAAAGCTGCCCAACGCAAAGAAATAAATCCCACAAGCAACTAAGAACAATCTCCGAACCCAACGTATACTATATCGTAAACAGAGATAAATCCTGGATACAGAAGTGACCACTCAGCCATAACACTTATATGCAGTTATCAATAGGCCAGTTACAATAATTAACTTTAATGACATGTTATTTTTAGAAACATTGTTAATGAAAATAAGAGACTATTAAATATGCATCCTATTTAAAGAAAAAAAAAATAAAGTCAAACTAGAAAAAACAAATTAATTTATTAGAAGAAAGTCGTAATTAATTGGATGGCCATAAACTAAGGCAGTTGTCCTCTCTTATGCGGACAGGACAATGTGTTGGACATCATCAGCGTAATTGTATAGGGTGCTGTCACTCACAATTACTTGTTACATAAAATATGTCGTTCAAAAAGATGTTAAAGATTGTCGGTCCCAAGATCGAGCCTTTGGGCACACCTTGTGTTAATGGTGCCCAGGAGCTTTTTGGGGAGTTATTTTAACTCTTTGTCTTCTACAGCTGAAATAGCTGGAAATTAACGAGTAAGAAGAGTTTGAGACACCGTAAGCTTTAAGTTTCAGAAGAAGTAGGTCATGTGATATGCTATCGAAAGCTTTCGATAGATCCATGATTATGGAAGCAGTAAATTTGTTTTCGTCTACGGCTTTCTTCCAATCCTCTAGAGTCTTAGAAGTACCTTTTGACAGCCATACCCTTGTCTAAAGCAGATAGATAAGGATGAAAACAGATTTCTTCAAAATACTTGACTAGATGTCTGTTAATTGATCTTTCAAAAAGTTTGTAGAGTATCGGGAGGATACTCACCCGGCGATAGTTTATCCTTCTTATAAATGGGGACTACCTCCGTCAGTTTAAGGGAGTCCATTTCTAATAGAGCGGTTTATGAGGCTTGTCAAAGGTCGTGTCATTTGGGCTTTTGCCAATTTTAGATTTTTTGATGAAAGGCCATCATAGCCGTTAGCCTTTTTAGGCCTAAGCTTATCAATCTCTGACGAAATATACTGTTTTGATACTTCATAAAAATCAAGTGTTTCATTTGTCGTCATTTCTTGAATTTTCTGTACACTAGGGTGCTGCTCTAATGTTTCACCACCAGTTTCGATGTCATTAGCAATATTTACAAAGCAACTGTTAACAATTTCCGTTACGACACTTTGGTCGGTGAAGATCTGTTCTCCCTCATGCAGTATGATCGTATTATTTAAGACGGCGTTATTTTTAGATAGGAAAGGTTTGATTGTAGGCCAAAAATCTGAGCATTTAGGTCCTGTTTCACATCGCTCAGTGAAATGTGTCTTAATGGACATTCGTCTAGTTTTAGTGAGCAGATTTCTCTGCCGTCGATATGCTTCCCAATATTGTTTTATTCGCCGCTTTAAAGGGAAAGAAAATCTAAGCTTTAGACTAATTTAGATGGAAAGAATAGAGGTTATTTAGTCCAAAACAACTGTCCAATGTATGTTTTATCCCCACGTAAGGGAATAATTGAAATTTGAAGGTGGCGTTACAATAAAGAATAAGCTCCGTAGGCCATTCCCAAGGCCGCCACCATTTTTTTATTAGTTTTATCCAATTATTGTTGAATAAAAATTGAAGTGCGTTATAGAGTAGTCATGTGATGCAATTTAGCCAATGGATTGGCTAAGAAATGACGTGTGGTTGCATACTGACCTATATATTCCGAGACAATCTTCCCAAGTTTGTCGCCATGTTTGTTTTTTTACCTAAATCTACCATCATACACTAGAGAGGGGTAAAAATACGTCATTATTGATCTAAAAATAGCTACTGCAACATCACGTCACCCTAAAACGGAAAAATGGACATACCTCTGTCTGCTTTGATTTTTTTAGCGGAGCATGCGTTTTAACTATCTCATTGAACAGAAATTCATAAGCCCAGAGTGCATCATCGACGTCATCAAAAATGTCTCCAATTTGGAAGGGGGCGTAACTCAAGTCTTTTTGCAATTTACCAAGATCAACATTCTTAAAACTTCGATAAAAATTCCATTTAGGGAGAATTTTTGGTGTCTTTCCCCTTAATTGGATAGATATCATATTGTGTACATCACTTATACCACAATTAACATTGAGTTTGTTACAGAATAGATGTCTACGCTTTGTTAGTGTTACATCAGTGGTGGATGGTTAGGCAAATGTGGTAAAACAAGTTGGGGAATCAATAATATTTGTCAAATCAAAAATATCACTTACATCTTCAAGTGTTTTCTTTTTCGTTGGGTCTAACCAGTCAAAATTTAAATCATCTGAATTTCTGTCAGCTCTCCTTAAACGAAACCCATCTACATGGAATTGTTGATCAGTAAAACTATCATCTAGTTTGGTTTCGGCGATGATTAGCATATCTACCATATTTTCTGTTAATAATTATTTTACAGCACTAAATTTATACCTCGTGCTGTTTATATTTAAGTGTGCCATTTGAAACTGATATGGATTTTTCTTTCTGGCATTTCGTATATCTTCAAATAATTCATAGTTTGATGATTGATCTAGGCGGTCATCAATTATAGAGTTAGGTGTCACATGAAAAGTCCTCATTTTCAATATCATGGGTAAATTCATGGATGATTTCTGTTGTGGGGGTAGCGTTATCTACGTTTGTTAGACTTAAACTAGGTCCATCTGTACTAGTGCTATAGTCGGACCCAGAGTCCGTAACACCATAAGTGAAAAATGAATCTGGGAACTGAGATTCAGAGGTTGGTGTACGGTTATCTAAGTCAGTACAAACCTGGCACATCCCGTATTCATCAAAACACCCAAGTCGTTTATATTCCTGTACTGATATTTCTTCTGGAATACAATCACAGTGAAACGATACCTGACAGTTATTGCACAGTACAGCAGTTTGATTTCGTCTCACAGCGTCTTTACATTCACCACACTGGTTACAAACAGGAGCAGGGTTTAGACATACATCACTGGCTAAAAGTAAGGCTATATAGCTCAGGTATAAGGCCACACTTGTTCTAGCTATACGACTTTCTTCTAATAAATTAATTTGTTTTTTCTAGTTTAACTTAATTATTTTTTTTTCTTTCTTTAAATATGCATCCTATTTAAAGAAAGAAAAAAAAGGTTACACGGTTAATAAAATACTTAACGCTCACAGTAATTATCATTTCATTTCTAAAATATTTTATTTCTGTGGTGTGAATAAAGCTTCAGCCATTGTGACTATTCAAGATGTTCGTTGGTTGGGGGGTTATGAATCTGCCTATACATTATCAAAAATGAAACCAGAGGAGTATATATAGAAGGAATACTAACGAACGAAAACATGACACCAAATTTTAAAGTCATCCTGAATGAATGGATCCGCGGAAGAGTTTTTTTTTTTTAGATTTATTAAAAACATATTTAGGATATTTTGTTTTAAATTCCTTAAAGGAGATATGAACAAGATTTAAAGCTGGTTTGTGCTTGTTTATTGACTAAATATATATTTGAAAATTATCAGTTGACACGAAACAACCTTCGCGTTAGTTCCCTGGTAGTCAAAAAACGAACGGGGAGGAAATATGCAAATTTTCCGTATTTTTCGTAACTGCTCGGAAAAATGACGTCATACACGACCTTTGCTGTGTACAAACTGCCACGAAGACGTACTGAGACAACAGAAATCGTTTATTACGTCATCGCTCTGAGGGTACGTACACAACGGAGGTCGTGTTTGACGTCATAAGTCTCTGAGATAATTAACTTTCGTAAGCATTGTAGATCGGTAAACGTAGCTTGAATTTTGTATGTGCTGCGACCAAAATTTAATTTTCTTTTTGCGTTCCTTGCTACAGTGCAGTTACGACGATATACTACATCATTCGATGTTTTATACAAGAATGGTTATCATGAACATTTCTTTGGTTAATAAATAAATCGACCATGGAAGCTCCAGGAATATTTATATAAAGTGATTGGTTGATGTTTGTCTCTACGTCCGTGACAGACCGTCCATCTATGAGGCAAGAGTCAGCATGCCAATCACCACGAACGAAAAATTGAAAAAAATAAGTGTATTTTTCATTTGATCGCCCTATGTGGACGAGTTGCCAGTTACTTGACAAAGGTCGTGAGCTAAAAGCCCGGTTTCATCTTCCAATAAACCTGGTAACGGCAATCAATCAACCAATAACTTCAAACTGAAAAATACTTCGAAATCGAAACTATAAATTGGGTCTTTGGTGTTTAGGAAACTTACCCTTTTCGCTAAATCAGAACCAAAGACTGGTACAGACTTCTCAGATTTCAAGTTGTCACCAAATTCGACAAAACTGTAAAAAGTCGATTTCAGCTGTGTTTATACTATAAGGTACTCAAGGTACAACAGTTGTAATATATTAGCATCGCATGTGCATCGTGTATCAGAGACACGTCGCCGACTCTTTTATAAAAGCAACAGAGAATTGTGTCAATTAACTAGCCTTTTAAATGAGTTTGCCTATCAAAACAGTTTATGGTTTTTATGATCGCAACGGTTCGTATGCAATGAATGCTCGTTAAATTAGTTCTACTTTCATTTCAATGTCCATTCAAATATCCATTTTGTCTAGACATCTGGAAATAATAAAACGTTACAACTTTGGAAACTCCGACAACTCTAGGTTTTATTGCCGTTTATAATAACTCCGATTCATACCAGGCTTCTGATGGATGTTTTTTTGTGGCGGCTCACTTCTAGGGAATGCTGTGGGCCATGACAACTTTGTTTGGGTTATGAGACTTTGCTGCACACGCTTACAGCCTCTTTAGATGCGCGTGTGGTACATTCTCGGCTGTTCGCTTATTGCCTGTCAGACATGCAACATTAGTAACAGAGAATTTTCTTAAAGTGGCATGAGCTGCCAAAATGTTGATATTTTGACGTGAAAACAGAATGTTGAAATTATTGGCTATTTTTCTCAAGACATATAATTCAGAAGCTTTTTAGTGCTCCTAGTCTTGAAAATGTACGATAAGGTATTGTTTTCAACTAACTTTGGCTTAGAATAAATGCAAGTTTTGTCTAGACATCTGGAAATAATAAAACGTTACAACTTTGGCAACTCCGACAACTCTAGGTTTTATTGTCGTTTATAATAGTGTAGACAAACTTGTAGCATTCCTTAACTCTACCTCTGTTAATACGGAACAGAAAACTGCAAAATTTGTTAATATATGTTTGGAAAACAGGAATGCGTTGATAGGGAGACCGTGTATATATAGAGGTTCTCTCCCAGATGCCAGACTGTCGTTAGGCGTTAATGTCATTTACTGTTTAATTACAATGACGAAAAATTAGTTAATTCTGTTTGAATTTAATGTTACATTTGGCCGTTTATACCACTATAACGTATATGTGTCAATTTCATCCAAATTAATTTATTTAATTGTCATAGTCGATCGCATTCGTCAAAAATACACTGTACGTATCGGGCTCCACATAGGCCTAGAACTGGAATGTTTTCGTTTATATAATTGTTATAGTCGATCAGGTACACCAAAATACATTATACATGTCGGGATGTACATGCAGAGGAAATATTTTCTTTTATTTAATTTTCATAGTCGATCACATACATAGAGGATATTGAACAGTTGTGTTTGAATAGCACTTATATTTTTTCGAGTGAAAGCCGGAGAATAACCCACGAGACGCGAAGCGTCGAGTTGGTTATCCCTCCGCCTTTCAAGAGAAAAAATATAAATGCTGTTCAAACACAACTGTATAATATTCTGGTTATTATCTATACTATCATGTTTTAGGCTGGAGATTGTTTATTAAGTATAAATTTATCAATTATAAAAAGAAAGTATCAACAAATTTATGACGGATTAGGTTTTCAGCAAACGTAGGAATATATATCGCTGACCAATGAAACAACATCATGTCTGTTCTTCTCACGTGACTATCAACTGTCAGATTTGCGGTCATTTAAATGGCCATTTTCTACCTGAAGTTTTTCGCGATATTTCATGTACAAAGAAATTAAATCGAACTCCATGGATTTTAACTCTGCAGAGCACCAGTCACCAGGATTAGAAATGATATTTGAAATTACTTTACATTGTTTAAACGCGTCAATGAATGGCAAGTACAGTTATGGTGTGTTTCCACGGACTTGCGTTAACGCGTGCGTTGACGGATGCGATTTTTTACCAAAGAATGGGAACTACAGAAATACGCTAGAGTGTTTCCACGGTCAGTACGATATTTTTTAACGCACGCGTTAACGGACGGAGAATGGAGCTTGTCCCATTTTGAACGCACCGGACGAGGGATTTCGCTAATGGTGACGTCATTGAAAGGGTTTTCCGACCCCAATGACCTTTTGCTGTCAGATCGAAATCCACAGAAAACACTGAGTGAAGTTCTTTTTACTCATTTTTACTGACTTATGTTTGTGTTATAAATGGACTTTGAATGAAAAGGCTATGTAGATGTCCACTTATTCACATCCTTTCCCCAAAACCGAAAAAAAAAATGTTGTAAGGGATATGACCTTGACTTTTGACCGTGACCTCGTGACAGATCGCACTCTCGATCGCATGCGTTAACGCAAGTCCGTGGAAACACTTCATCCTATCCGTTAAACAATCGCATCCGTCAACGCACGCGTTAACGCAGGTCCGTGGAAACACACCATTACTCGTTAGGCCTACACGCAGTGGTCCGATTCTCCGAAGCCATTATGCAGGTCACACAACGCTGCCAACAGACGATTGATTATGAAGTTTTGTTTTATCGCTTTGACTTAGAGTGGTAAGCCGATCCTCTATTGAATCAATTTAATGTTTTCAGTTGTAATTTATCTATCTTAATGCTAAATATGACTAAAAAGGCTTCATTTAGCCTATCGAAATCCTATTTGCTGTTGTTGTTGTACAGCAGACGTCAGTACACAAGAAAGAAGTAGGTCCGACGACGTCATCGGCTTCGTCGCGTGCATTAAATAACAAAAAGTGTTATTGCACTGCAGTGAATTATAACATTTCTGAGTGAAGGAAATCCCTAGTTTTCACTTATGTATAAATAATAAATCAAAATACACTATAGGCCTACATAGCAGGATGTACATACAACGGAAATGTTTTCGTATATTTAATTGTGATAATCGATCACATTCATCAAAATACACTATACATATCGGGCTCTACATAACACGGAAATGTTTTCGTTTATTTAATCGTGATAGTCGATCACATTCATCAAAATACACTATACATATCGGGCTCTACATACAATGGAACTGTTTTCGTTTATTTAATTGTGATAATCGATCACATTGATTCATCAAAATACACTATACATATCGGGCTCTACATACAATGGAACTGTTTTCGTTTATTTAATTGTGATAATCGATCACATTGATTCATCAAAATACACTATACATATCGGGCTCCACATACAACGGAACTGTTTTCGTTTATTTAATTGTGATAGTCGATCACATTCATCAAAATACAAGTTACATATCGGGCTCTACATACAATGGAACTGTTTTCGTTTATTTATTTGTGATAGTCGATCACATGCATCAAAATACACTACACATAGCGGACTCTACATACAACGGAAATGTTTTCGTTTATTTATTTGTGATAATCGATCACATACATCAAATATACCATACATATCGGACTCTACATACAACGGAAATATGTTAAACTACCTATACGTCAGTGTCGGCTGAATGTACAGCTGAGAGCTGTCACTGCATAACTTGTGATCAAATGTTACACACGATTTTCTGGGTAGGGATAGTCGCCCGCCCGTACCACCTTCCCCTATGTCCATTGTTGTCGTCTCTCATGTAAGACTACACAACATTTCCCCACGGTAGGATATGTAAATAAAGTGTCCTGTTCAGGTATATATATAGAAATGTAAGGACTACCTGAAATAAACAGTCTTTGGGACGTCTTTCTCGAATGTTATAAAATGTTATGCTGACATTCTTTAGCAACATGTGGAGTTCAGTCCACATATAGAAGTTCCATTGTGCACAGATTTCTTACCTAGGACTGGAGTAATTCTGATAGTGTAAGTATATTCCTTTATATTTGTCCTATTGATCGATTTATTTACATCATCAGGAAAAATGTTCTCCGATTTCGTTTAAACAGAATTTGTTCGAAACTTTTGAAAGATACTTATAGTATCTACTTAAATTGCATTTCCGGCAGCTTCGTATAAAATAATATTTAGCTGAATGTGCCTATATTGTAGGACTATACGCGTGTCTTGGCATCCTCTGAAATAAGTTTATCAAATTATGTAATACGTCCAATATGTGGTCGTTTTTAAATTTCTCAATTTCCCTCAGTCCGCAATATGTTGAATGGATTGAAGTTATTCTGATACGCCCGCACAGGCTTCTTCAATGTCACTTTAACATGGGGCACATTTGAAAATTTAAGAGTTGCTCTCAGAATTAAAAAAAAAAAAATACCAAAATTTTTTAAACACTTCTCAACTAAAACTGCCGGGAAGCTTCTTTGAGCCCTTCGTAGAGCTAAACCATAATCTGTGGCCTTACACAATGTCAACAACGAATTTCACTAAGTTTAAATTCCCTCTTGCGTGAAAACCGAGTTTTCCCCACCGACGTTACCGATGTAGTGGCGAGCATGGTTTGGGTCTTTCCGATAGATGACTGTCACCGTTTGAGAAAAATCGTTTTGAACACAGACGGAATTTAAACAGCGAAATTCGTTGCTAACAGATTTTAGATTCTTCTTATGGAGCGGTTTTACTAAACCCAAAATACATAGGACAATTTGTACTACTTTATACATGGACAGTGACTTCTCCTGTACTTGCAAGTCAATGTTACAACAAAATTCCCAACCCCAACACATGAGATGTCATATGAGGTGATTGGCCAGGCTAAGAACAAGCTTAAAGTGGCATGAGCTGCCAAAATGTTCACATTTTGACTTGTTGAAATTATTGACTATTGTTCTCGAGACTTATATTTCAGAAGCTTAAGTGCTTCTAACCTTGTAATTGTACGATAAAGTATTGTTTTGAGCTAACTTTGGTGTAGAATGAATGAATGGTCGTCCCGGTTATTTAAATTTTGTTTACTTTTCGAACACGTTTTCGGTTCGTACAGGCCACAGACTGAACGGATTTTTCTCCTTCCAACGCCAATCATTTAGTTTTCTGATGGCCTTCTAACTGTCGTGACGATCAGAAATTATGAAAAAAAAACGGCGAATTTTGGCAAGTTATGCCACTTTAACTTGGCATACAAATCGTCCATCCATGTTTAAAAATTATTTCCTATACTAAATGCTCAAATTCCATCCGTTACTCTCCGCTTATTCTATGTGTAACTAACCGTCACCACCACTCCATAAAAAAGGTCTTATCCTGTGTTATATCCCGATGTTTCAGCACACCTGATTATTACATGTACTCCATATCTTACATTAATACATAGTTTTTTTTTCTTTACCTTTACTAGGATTGACCCGCGCTAGATTATGGTGATTTTTTTTTTTCAAACTGTAGTGTATGAATCACAACTTATCAGTTTGTATTTGTTTTGTTCATTCTTGCTTTGTATATAATGCCTGTTTTTCTGTCCCGACGTTGTGTGCTGTAATTTCTGATAAGAGTAGTTGCAATGGAAAGCTCCCATTAATCATCACCATGTGCAAAGTAATACAAGTTGTCCTATGTGTTTTGGCTTTAACAGATTTTAAGACCACCGGTGATGGTTTAGCTCTACGAAGACCTTATCAAAGAAGTTTCCGGACTCCACTTTAGGTGAGTAGTTGTTGACAGTTATCATTTTCTGAAAATCCCGAGAGCAATTCTTTCATGTTTTTTAATTGTACCCTATGTTGACTTGGTATTGAAGCCCATACGGGCGTATCAGTAAAACTCTTATCTACTCAACATATTGCGGACTAAACTTCCCTCAGAATGAGAATAGATTACCATCTAATTTTGTGGGGAGCCCACTCTATCAAAGAATTCATGTATATAGTATTCAAATTTCCAGTTGATGTCATTATGTCAAACTGAGATTGCTTCTCAGCACGAGTTGAAAAACAATTCCTTAAAAAATCGATTTGTAACCAGCTTCCAAACTTCTGATATTAGGGGGCTCCGTTGCTCAGTAGCTAGAGCGTTGGACGCTCAATCCGAACAGCCTTCCACCAATGGGTCGCGGGTTCGAATCCCACTCAGTCCAAAAAAAAAATTGGAAAATTTTCTGTCGGGTCGTTGTGGGATGGTTACCGGTTAACAACGGCCGGTTGTGGGTTTCCTCCGGGCATAGAGTCCGGTTTCCTCCCATAATAAAACTGGTAACGCCGCCACTTAAGTGAAATAATCTTGAGCGGGCGTAAAACGCCAATCGATCAATCCGATATATTAAAAGAATGGGACCAGTAATAGCAGTAAGGAAAAACTTTAGGCACACTCTAGAATACTGTTTACATTAAAACAGTGGACGGTTTTCTGTATTTACTTTTGGATGAGTTTTATTAAAAATATATCCATTTTTTTACTTTATGTATGTTAAAGGGAAAGAAAATCTAAGCTTTAGACTAGTTTAGATGGAAAGAGTAGAGTTCATTTAGTCCAAAACAACTGTCCAATGTATGTTTTATCCCCTCGTAAGTGAATAATTGAAATTTGAAGGTGGCGTTACAATAGAGAATAAGCTCCATAGGCCATTCACAAGGCCGCCACCATTTTTTCATTAGTTTTATCCAATTATTGCTGAATAAAAATTTAAGTGCGTTATAGAGTACTCATGTGACGCAATTTAGTCAATAGCTGGCTAAGTAATGGCGCGCGGTTGCATACTGACCTATATTTTCGGAGACAATCTTGCCACTTCAAGTTTGTCGCCATGTTTTTTGGACCTAAATCTACCCTTATACATTAGAGAGCGGTAAAAATACGTCATTATTGATCTAAAAATAGCTATACCAACATCACGTCATCCTAAAACGGAAAAATGGCGTCACAGATAAGCCACTGAAAGGACATACTTCTGTCTGTTTTTATTAGCTTGAGGGTCACTGGAGGTAATTGACGTGAAATGTTTTAAGTACTTTGAAGGTTGTTATCGACGATAATCCCTATGTATTTCTAGAGATTTCCCCTCCTTTAACCTTTTTTATCTACTTTATTGCAGAGCGGGTTAGTTTTTCTGCTAGAGAGAGATCTGACCCGGAATCACAAAACCAATACCAGCGAGATTAAAGCCCCAGTCCCATATAGGCCCCGGAAAACCCCGGATTAGTCCGTAGCGATCCGGGGTCCGATCCGTTACTTGGCCGGAATGGTCCGGAATGGTCCTTGTATGTCCGGGATGATCCTTGGGCATCCGCCAACGTCCTGGGGGTAGTCCCGGAAGTTTTTGACTGTCAAAAACTTCCGGGATGATCCATGACGAGCGTTCATCCGTAGTCATCCTGGACAAAACCGGGACACATCCTGGAATCCGCCGGGTAGGTCCGTATCGGTCCTGGAAGGTCCGTGAAGCCGCCTGCATGGTCCTGGACGATCCGAGACAGTCCGGGAAGGAAAAATACATGCCGGATCATCCCATTTGACATACGGACTGTTACGGAATGTTCAGGACCATGCCGGCGGCTTCACGGGACTCCACCGGGATGGTCCGGGAAGATCCGGGGCCGTCCGGGACTATCCGTAACTCTGCCTGGATGGTCCTGGACTCTGCCGGGATGAACCGGGATGATCCGGGCCTGTCCGGGACGGTCCGGGGTCACATCCGGGGTGGTCCTGGACTCTGCCTGGATGATCCTGGACTCTACCTGGATGGTCCGGGATGATCCTGGACTCTGCCTGGAAGGCCCGTTACTCTACCGGGACTATCCGGGCCGGTATGCAACTGAGAGGAAATGTTGCATTTTTTCGTGGTCCGGGACGAAAATCATCCCGGATTAGGTCCCGGCAGTCCGTGATAGATCCGGTGCTTCAGATCCGGGGTGTCCCCATATGGGACTGTAGCTTTAAGGACCGCTATCGGAATTTCTACTAAAGACCTTCAGGATAAAGCCATTGAATGAACTTTTTTCTGGCTGAAATGAAGGATGAAAATTCATGTGATAAAAATATTCCTTTTCAATTATTGTTCGATTGCAATGCTCTAATGACTTTCATGAAAACGCCCCCAAAACGCAGACTTGTTGTACTATATGATTTAATGAAGATGATCACAAAAATCACTCACTCGGCCATTAAATATGCAACATTACAAAATGTAAATCACGAATACAACATATGCTTTTTATAAATACAAGTTGTACCAATTTATTGTTTGTGTGTTTTTAATTTAAGCAATCGGATTTTGTGGGCTGAGGATTTTGTGGGCTGAGGATTTTGTGGTGGGCTGAGGATTTTGTGGTGGGCTGAGGATTTTGTGGCGTCTGGAGGTCCAGCGGGGAGCCGCTCCCCGAGGCCCTCCCCCTTGAAAAGCAGGGGCTATGTCTGGAGGTCCAGCGGGGAGCCGCTCCCCGAGGCCCTCCCCCTTGAAAAGCAGGGGCTATGTCTGGAGGTCCAGCGGGGAGCCGCTCCCCGAGGCCCTCCCCCTTGAAAAGCAGGGGCTATGTCTGGAGGTCCAGCGGGGAGCCGCTCCCCGAGGCCCTCCCCCTTGAAAAGCAGGGGCTATGTCTGGAGGTCCAGCGGGGAGCCGCTGCCCGAGGCCCTCCCCCTTGAAAAGCAGGGGCTATGTCTGGAGGTCCAGCGGGGAGCCGCTGCCCGAGGCCCTCCCCCTTGAAAAGCAGGGGCTATGTCTGGAGGTCCAGCGGGGAGCCGCTCCCCGAGGCCCTCCCCCTTGAAAAGCAGGGGCTATGTCTGGAGGTCCAGCGGGGAGCCGCTCCCCGAGGCCCTCCCCCTTGAAAAGCAGGGGCTATGTCTGGAGGTCCAGCGGGGAGCCGCTCCCCGAGGCCCTCCCCCTTGAAAAGCAGGGGCTATGTCTGGAGGTCCAGCGGGGAGCCGCTCCCCGAGGCCCTCCCCCTTGAAAAGCAGGGGCTATGTCTGGAGGTCCAGCGGGGAGCCGCTGCCCGAGGCCCTCCCCATTGAAAAGCAGGGGCTATGTCTGGAGGTCCAGCGGGGAGCCGCTGCCCGAGGCCCTCCCCATTGAAAAGCAGGGGCTATGTCTGGAGGTCCAGCGGGGAGCCGCTCCCCGAGGCCCTCCCCCTTGAAAAGCAGGGGCTATGTCTGGAGGTCCAGCGGGGAGCCGCTCCCCGAGGCCCTCCCCCTTGAAAAGCAGGGGCTATGTTTGGAGGTCCAGCGGGGAGCCGCTCCCCGAGGCCCTCCCCCTTGAAAAGCAGGGGCTATGTCTGGAGGTCCAGCGGGGAGCCGCTCCCCGAGGCCCTCCCCCTTGAAAAGCAGGGGCTATGTCTGGAGGTCCAGCGGGGAGCCGCTCCCCGAGGCCCTCCCCCTTGAAAAGCATGTGTGGAGGGAGGGAACTGCTCACTATTCCGGAGGTTCACTTTTACGATTGTCCACCGCCCAGAAGGCCCACTGGTCTGAAGGATCACGAGTTCGAACATCCCAGATAATTCAGTTTCTTTTACTCACACCTGTAATTCCAGCTCTTATGACTAAATTTTTCTTGTTGAATTAGCTTCAAAATAGAGAAAGGGACATAGAACCTTATTCCAGTCCGAGGTAATTTTTTTCATCACAAGTTTTAGGTATTGTGTAAAACATCAAACAAATAATCCATAATTAGGTGCCGCGGGAAGTCCGTTTGTTCAGCCCCAGTCCTCCCTCTCGAACTTGCGTTAGGCTGGGGGAGGACATCTGAGTCCCGCTATATATGTGCTTGGACATCTTTTTTTAAAGAGCTTCAAAATATAATAAGGACTGACTTTATTCATCTTCGGTTCGCCAAAAATTTTTACCGACACAAGTCTTGGGTAAACAGTCAATCCATCATCGAAACACGATTACAAATTACAAGTATCTATTAAGTATCAGTTAAAAGATTCAACTCAACACGTGTAATCATGTGTGGCTACCCCAGCAATATGACAGCTAAGTAACAAATATTTTGCATTCAACAGGCAAAACATTATCAGTTTATGAGCATTACCCTAAAACTGGAAGCAATCATATATTATACAATTTAACGAAAGAGACAAGTCAATTTCTAAAACATCTGGCAACCAGCTAACAGACAGAGAACCAGGTTGTGTTCCACCGAATCAAGTTGTGACAATCAGAACAATCAGATAAAGATTTTATTTAATGTTTGAATATATCACTATTGGCCGGGTAAATTCTGTTCAGGATTTTAATTTTGACTTTGTTTTCAACTTTAAATGACACTCCTGTCATTCTGATGCATACAAGAGTCGAAACCCCACCATACAGCTCCTAAGAGCATGCGTCACATGTGAACCGAAAATAAATTCATTCTCCACTTACTAGACTATCATATCTATCGGCAATCCCAGTCAGCACAGTTCGGAGAATGCATTGGTTCTTATAAAAGCTTCACCGAGTACGTGACTCAAATATCTAAATTTGGACTATAAAAGTCAGCACAGTTCGGAGAATGCATTGGTTCTTATAAAAGCTTCACCGAGTACGTGACTCAAATATCTAAATTTGGACTCAAATAGTTCCAAACAAGGCTCCTTGTCGCATTTTGAACTGTATGACGTTCTTCGGAAACTTTAACCTTTGCTCCATTATACTACAGTATGTGACGTTTATGCGCGGTAGATTTTGAAATTGTCAACGGTTGCATAATTTCAAATCAGCAAATAAATTCATTCTCCACTTACTAGACTATCATATCTATCGGCAATCCCAGTCACCACAGTTCGGAGAATGCATTTGGTTCTTATAAAAGCCTCACTTAGTATGTGACTCCAATATCTAAATTTCGGCTCAAATCGTTCCAAACAAGGCTCCTTGTCGCATTTTGAACTGTATGACGTTCTTCGGAAAATTTAACGTTTGGCCATTAAGTACTGTTGTCCCATCTAAAACGTTCGCCATATTTTTTCGTATGCATCCCATATAGCAGTTCATACGAAGAAGAGAAGAAAAGCCACACCTCTAACCGAGAGAGGGCGCTATTTATGGTGACCTCTGGGTCAAAAGGCGTCATCGCCCTGAATATGGTGTAATGGAACGTTTCACACTTCTCCATTCATAGACTTCTGATTATAGTCCAATGATAGCAATAGCCTCGTTTTAATACTGAGGAACACAACAGTCTTTAAAACAAATCCAATCGTGTAAATTGATTAAGCTTTATTATGGCAAGAAATAGAACCCGCTGAAACTGACAGTAAATTAAGACCTTGAACAATGGAACAGAGGAAGGCAACAATCATAAGGATTAAATAAGACCAGTAAAAACACTTATGACCTTGACATTTCCAGGATTTGGTTCCTGCCAAACTGTCACTTTGATGATCGTACAAGGCACCAACTAGCAGCTGGATTGAAACTTGAAAGGCAGCCATACAAGCAAAGAAACAACCCGTTATCAAGCTAATGTTGTGTTTACCGAAATGTACTGCCAGAACAGACAGGGAAATTGTCATGCCCGTCCCCATTCCAATCCCAGATAAAGCCGAAATGACATAAATCTTCCAAGTGGAGCCAGATATATAGAGTCCAATTGCCATAGCGACTGTTAAACTGGAATAGCTGGTCACTAAAATACTTAAACCGCAACGTTCTGTGGAAAATCGGTCAAAGACAAATCCGAATATGACCCTTGATGTAACTATAACTGCAGCCAACATATATACTGTAGTTATTGGATTTTCAACGCCTTCAGACTCAGCCATCGAAGTTATATTTGCCATGACAGTAAAAGCACAGGAATAAAATGAGACGGCTGGCCAAAACGTGAGATGAAAGAACTTCGAGAGAAATATCGTTACGACATTTACCTTCTCGGTCATTTTAATTAAAGACGTTGTGGGGTTATCTCGATCGTTGTCCTCGTCGCTTGGTGCCATAGTTTTGTAAAGCAGGATATACCCAATACCATAGAAAACAGCAGAGGAAACACAAATCATGAAAAAAAACTTGAGAGACTTTTTGAAAAAAATATCTGCATCATTCCACCAAGAATGACTTTTGTGAAACACAACGCAGCATTTTGTAATCCTATCAGCTTTCCTGTATGTTCCGGAGGGAAAAATTTGACGTTGAGGGCGATGATACAGTTGATGGATATGCCGCTACCAAACGCTTAAAGACAAAAACAAAATAAATATCATTAAATATAGCATATTCTTCATTGAGCATCGGGACATAATAACATACAAAGTACTTGTTTATTCTTTAAAGTGGCATGAGCTGCCAAAATTCCCACTTTTTTCATAATTTCTGATCGTCACGGCAGTATAAGACACTTTGAAGGCCACCGAAAAACTAAACGATTGTCGTTGGAATGAGGAAAATCGATACAGTATGTGGCCTGTACGAACCGAAAACGTGTTCGAAAAGTAAACAAAATTTAAATGACCGGGACGACCATTCATTCATTCTGAGCCAAACTTAGTTCAAAACAAAACTTTATCGTACATTTTCGAGACTATACGTCTTGAGAAAAATAGCCAATAATTGCAACATTCTGTTCTAACGTCAAAATATCAACTTTTTGGCAGCTCATGCAACTTTAATAAAGATTTGTTGATGGAAACAGGATATTCTATATACATGTCACCCGTCAGAGCAGCCCTCCTACTATATCAATATTCAAACAGAAGCTTTGTATTTTTTATTTATTCCCCTGGTCTCAAAAGTCCGCCACACTGACTCTGATAACAATATGTTGGATAATGCTATCTAAAACAATGTGTCACTATGACAGGATCAAAAAAACCACAGAAATTTATCATAGAAACGAACCAATGGAAAATTTAGGCCGAATAATCAGTCTCTGTGGTGCTGAGAATCTAACATACACTCCCTGACGTGGTAATATAGAAATAAAGAAAAAACACACAGACAAGATTTCTCGGCTAATGGAGACTGGTGGGTGAACTATTATATACTATCTGGGAAGTAAAAAGTTACGATGTACTTAATAATTTGACGATTAATTAACGTTGTACCAAAACCAACAAATAATTCAAAAGGCACATACCAAGAAGGAAATGGACGAGATACAAGTAATACGGTTTTCCCAGAAAAGAATCGCTGTAATATGTTATAAGAGAAAGTCCACCACTGGAACCAGTCAGGAGAAAGTAGGAAATAATAAACGTAGCCCGATGGCCAAACCCTCCGCTGATTAAAGCTTCAAAAACCGTAAGCCCTAGGCCAAGGGAGTTAGTAGAGGCAAAAATTTCCACTGTAACAAATAAAGCCGAAACGTCATTGTTTGATCTGTGAAAGTTGCATTTTGTATTAATCCACATTTATTTTAATTGATCTAATGATTAATTTGTTAGTTGATCAGTCGATTGGTCGATGATTGATTAATCCATTGATTGCTTGCTTGATCAGGTTTTTTTTCAGGAATGAGAATGAAACTGTAAGCCTATAAATAATCCAATTATAGCTTACTATGAGTGTGTGATAAACGGAACGTTTCTTTAAGTTGAAGGGCATAAACATTGAAAGAAAGGTTCACCCCTCCAATAAGCAGACACGAGAAGCTCAATAATACGGTGGACCAGAATAGGCAACCCTTTGCCGTAGTCCTCTCGTCAAATCTGTGGGACTCGAATCTGTAAAGGCACCAGAAATAATATAAAATGTAGACTTGGGCATGGTCTGCGAAAATTCATATTTTTCTGTTAATTTTGATTATCTTGTGATCTGTGAGCTGCCAAAATTCGGACTTTTTTCATATATTTTGATTGCCAAGAAGAGCTGAGAGTTTGAAGTAGGCTATCTTGAACAAAGTTAACATAAAGGCCCACTTGCCGCCGTAGGCTGTTGGACATTTTTTAAGAAAACCAATTTCCTGCAGCTTACTCAACTAAAACCACTAAGATTAAACATAGGACACATAAAACTTGTCCAAGTTGGTATAGAATGTATACCAAAGTATATCAATAATGAAAGTAGGGGGCCAGGCCTATCTTTGCCCCCCCCCCCCCCCCCACACACACACACCTAATAATTGTCCCATCAAAAAAATGATGGAGTTTTCGAACACGATAATTAAAGGGCAGTTAAGTGATTAAAGGGTAGAAACAGTTAGAAACACAGAATTTTAGATTAATTCAATAAATATACAGTTTCTGAGGGTTGAAAGAGCAAAACCTCGCCCCACTACTCAATTTGTCTTGATGTTTGGTTGTTTTGTGATAGTCCATCGTCTGATCGCAATGTTTGCTGCTCTCCGTTTCAGTAAAATTTCTGAGAAAAATCTATATCTTTTATATGCCAGAAATGTCCTAGACAGATGTCGGCGATTTAGTAACCGCTAGCTCTCCGGTCTTAGGTGATTTTGTCTCCCACGTAATCAAACTGTTTTCCCAACTACGCCCAACAACTCACACTGTCTTGATGTAAGATTATTTTGCTAGTCGATGGCCGTATCACAATTTGCTACTGTAAATTTGACAATTTTTTTTTGAAATGTCAACTTTTCAATGCCAGAAATGGCTTGGAACGCGTTCTTTATCTACTACGTCAGTTGTTACAGATCCCTAAAATATCCAGCGCATTGGCCTTCAACAGATTTTTTTCTTCCAAAGTGAGTAGATTTCCAATTTAACAAGTAAAAAATCTCTTCATCAAATATCACCTGTCACGCATGTATGACATTCTCCGGTTTCAGAGCTTCCGGGGCCTAGGCGGCCCCTGCACCCTCGCCTTTTGTGCTGGGATAGTTTACCCCCCCCCCCCCCCAATATGAAAAGTGTTCCGCCGGCCCGGCAACAACCACCAACACGTGTGCTTACCCTCATTTCCGGCCTTTTTGTCTGCGGTTTACACTTATCTGCAGGTTTTTCGAGTCCCTCTTACCCGATGGTCATTCTGTATTTGTCGGGTGAAGTACTTAAAATTATACCGTGCTGTTAGATCCCTCACATGGCTCAAAACATTAGGTAGGGCGCTTGTGGGTAGCTATGGCTCGGAGTTTGTTTACATTGCGGGTACTTGATAAATCTATTTATTTTTTTTCAAATTAAAAATACTGAATGATGCTAAAAAAAAAAAATAGAAAGTTCCTCACTTATTCTGTCTGGGAAACATACTGAAAACCACCCACTGTCTTTTATGTAAACAGTTTTCTCGAATTTCTCGGCGAGGGTGCCTTTAAGTTAAATAAGAAATCTCGGTAATGTGACCAGAAGCTAAGATTTGTGTATAGGCTAATAACGGACAATATTCCAATAGACTGAGTATGTTATCTGTTCAACGATTTTTGCTATATTGGGCGAGCTCATGTCCTTTTTTAAAACTATAATGTTTATGCTTTTGGCAGTGGTAAAAAAGTTATTTCATGAATATTGCTTTGAACATACGATTCCTCGCTATGCCAAACTCTACTCACTCTTACAAAAATGTCGGATTATTTCACTTATATGGCAGCGTTGCCAGTTTTATTGTGGGAGGAAACCGACGACCGTCCGTTGGTAACTGGCAACCATCCCACTTAGAAAATATGTCGGACGCCGAATCTGCAATCACAAGTGACACACGTGTGAATCCACTGTCAAGACGTGTCGATGTGATAAGAAAGAATGCCAGATTCGGTATTTTCCGTCCTGAAAGAGAAGAACGGAGACATAGCTAGAGGACCAATCTCTGTCAGGGTCTGTGCAGGATTGTTATTGTCTAATTGTTATTCATCTCAGGAAGTTTACCATATCGATGCGGTGTATTTGATTGGCTTCGGTCTGAAGACGAGAATATTATACCTGGACCAAAGACGCTGGCTTGGTCAGAGCACATTTGGCTTCCATACTGGGTCCCTGTTAAGATTCTCTTGCTATATTACACACTTTGCCTGAGAATATTTAGCCATGGGGAGATATCAAACAAAGCTGCCCAACGCAAAGAAATAAATCCCACAAGCAATTAAGAACAATCTCCGAACCCAACGTATACTATATCGTAAACAGAGATAAATCCTGGATACAGAAGTGACCACTCAGCCATAACACTTATATGCAGTTATCAATAGGCCAGTTACAATAATTAACTTTAATGACATGTTATTTTTAGAAACATTGTTAATGAAAATAAGAGACTATTAAATATGCATCCTATTTAAAGAAAAGAAAAAAAATAAAGTCAAACTAGAAAAAACAAATTAATTTATTAGAAGAAAGTCGTAATTAATTGGATGGCCATAAACTAAGGCAGTTGTCCTCTCTTATGCGGACAGGACAATGTGTTGGACATCATCAGCGTAATTGTATAGGGTGCTGTCACTCACAATTACTTGTTACATAAAATATGTCGTTCAAAAAGATGTTAAAGATTGTCGGTCCCAAGATCGAGCCTTTGGGCACACCTTGTGTTAATGGTGCCCAGGAGCTTTTTGGGGAGTTATTTTAACTCTTTGTCTTCTACAGCTGAAATAGCTGGAAATTAACGAGTAAGAAGAGTTTGAGACACCGTAAGCTTTAAGTTTCAGAAGAAGTAGGTCATGTGGTATGCTATCGAAAGCTTTCGATAGATCCATGATTATGGAAGCAGTAAATTTGTTTTCGTCTACGGCTTTCTTCCAATCCTCTAGAGTCTTAGAAGTACCTTTTGACAGCCATACCCTTGTCTAAAGCAGATAGATAAGGATGAAAACAGATTTCTTCAAAATACTTGACTAGATGTCTGTTAATTGATCTTTCAAAAAGTTTGTAGAGTATCGGGAGGATACTCACCCGGCGATAGTTTATCCTTCTTATAAATGGGGACTACCTCCGTCAGTTTAAGGGAGTCCATTTCTAATAGAGCGGTTTATGAGGCTTGTCAAAGGTCGTGTCATTTGGGCTTTTGCCAATTTTAGAATTTTTGATGAAAGGCCATCATAGCCGTTAGCCTTTTTAGGCCTAAGCTTATCAATCTCTGACGAAATATACTGTTTTGATACTTCATAAAAATCAAGTGTTTCATTTGTCGTCATTTCTTGAATTTTCTGTACACTAGGGTGCTGCTCTAATGTTTCACCACCAGTTTCGATGTCATTAGCAATATTTACAAAGCAACTGTTAACAATTTCCGTTACGACACTTTGGTCGGTGAAGATCTGTTCTCCCTCATGCAGTATGATCGTATTATTTAAGACGGCGTTATTTTTAGATAGGAAAGGTTTGATTGTAGGCCAAAAATCTGAGCATTTAGGTCCTGTTTCACATCGCTCAGTGAAATGTGTCTTAATGGACATTCGTCTAGTTTTAGTGAGCAGATTTCTCTGCCGTCGATATGCTTCCCAATATTGTTTTATTCGCCGCTTTAAAGGGAAAGAAAATCTAAGCTTTAGACTAATTTAGATGGAAAGAATAGAGGTTATTTAGTCCAAAACAACTGTCCAATGTATGTTTTATCCCCACGTAAGGGAATAATTGAAATTTGAAGGTGGCGTTACAATAAAGAATAAGCTCCGTAGGCCATTCCCAAGGCCGCCACCATTTTTTCATTAGTTTTATCCAATTATTGTTGAATAAAAATTGAAGTGCGTTATAGAGCAGTCATGTGATGCAATTTAGCCAATGGATTGGCTAAGAAATGACGTGTGGTTGCATACTGACCTATATATTCCGAGACAATCTTCCCAAGTTTGTCGCCATGTTTGTTTTTTTACCTAAATCTACCATCATACACTAGAGAGGGGTAAAAATACGTCATTATTGATCTAAAAATAGCTACTGCAACATCACGTCACCCTAAAACGGAAAAATGGACATACCTCTGTCTGCTTTGATTTTTTTAGCGGAGCATGCGTTTTAACTATCTCATTGAACAGAAATTCATAAGCCCAGAGTGCATCATCGACGTCATCAAAAATGTCTCCAATTTGGAAGGGGGCGTAACTCAAGTCTTTTTGCAATTTACCAAGATCAACATTCTTAAAACTTCGATAAAAATTCCATTTAGGGAGAATTTTTGGTGTCTTTCCCCTTAATTGGATAGATATCATATTGTGTACATCACTTATACCACAATTAACATTGTGTTTGTTACAGAATAGATGTCTACAATTTTGTTAGTGTTACATCAGTGGTGGATGGTTAGGCAAATGTGGTAAAACAAGTTGGGGAATCAATAATATTTGTCAAATCAAAAATATCACTTACATCTTCAAGTGTTTTCTTTTTCGTTGGGTCTAACCAGTCAAAATTTAAATCATCTGAATTTCTGTCAGCTCTCCTTAAACGAAACCCATCTACATGGAATTGTTGATCAGTAAAACTATCATCTAGTTTGGTTTCGGCGATGATTAGCATATCTAACATATTTTCTCCAGACATAGCCCCTGCTTTTCAAGGGGGAGGGCCTCGGGGAGCGGCTCCCCGCTGGACCTCCAGACATAGCCCCTGCTTTTCAAGGGGGAGGGCCTCGGGGAGCGGCTCCCCGCTGGACCTCCAGACATAGCCCCTGCTTTTCAAGGGGGAGGGCCTCGGGGAGCGGCTCCCCGCTGGACCTCCAGACATAGCCCCTGCTTTTCAAGGGGGAGGGCCTCGGGGAGCGGCTCCCCGCTGGACCTCCAGACATAGCCCCTGCTTTTCAAGGGGGAGGGCCTCGGGGAGCGGCTCCCCGCTGGACCTCCAGACATAGCCCCTGCTTTTCAAGGGGGAGGGCCTCGGGGAGCGGCTCCCCGCTGGACCTCCAGACATAGCCCCTGCTTTTCAAGGGGGAGGGCCTCGGGGAGCGGCTCCCCGCTGGACCTCCAGACATAGCCCCTGCTTTTCAAGGGGGAGGGCCTCGGGGAGCGGCTCCCCGCTGGCCTTCAACAGATTTTTTTCTTCCAAAGTGAGTAGATTTCCAATTTAACAAGTAAAAAATATCTTCATCAAATATCACCTGTCACGCATGTATGACATTCTCCGGTTTCAGAGCTTCCGGGGCCTAGGCGGCCCCTGCACCCTCGCCTTTTGTGCTGGGATAGTTTACCCCCCCCCCCCCCAATATGAAAAGTGTTCCGCCGGCCCGGCAACAACCACCAACACGTGTGATTACCCTCATTTCCGGCCTTTTTGTCTGCGGTTTACACTTATCTGCAGGTTTTTCGAGTCCCTCTTACCCGATGGTCATTCTGTATTTGTCGGGTAAAGTACTTAAAATTATACCGTGCTGTTAGATCCCTCACATGGCTCAAAACATTAGGTAGGGCGCTTGTGGGTAGCTATGGCTCGGAGTTTGTTTACATTGCGGGTACTTGATAAATCTATTTATTTTTTTTCAAATTAAAAATACTGAATGATGCTAAATCTTTCAATTTTTGGTAAAAAAAAAAAAATAGAAAGTTCCTCACTTATTCTGTCTGGGAAACATACTGAAAACCACCCACTGTCTTTTATGTAAACAGTTTTCTCGAATTTCTCGGCGAGGGTGCCTTTAAGTTAAATAAGAAATCTCGGTAATGTGACCAGAAGCTAAGATTTGTGTATAGGCTAATAACGGACAATATTCCAATAGACTGAGTATGTTATCTGTTCAACGATTTTTGCTATATTGGGCGAGCTCATGTCCTTTTTTAAAACTATAATGTTTATGCTTTTGGCAGTGGTAAAAAAGTTCTTTCATGAATATTGCTTTGAACATACGATTCCTCGCTATGCCAAACTCTACTCACTCTTACAAAAATGTCGGATTATTTCACTTATATGGCAGCGTTGCCAGTTTTATTGTGGGAGGAAACCGACGACCGTTCGTTGGTAACTGGCAACCATCCCACTTAGAAAATATGTCGGACGCCGAATCTGCAATCACAAGTGACACACGTGTGAATCCACTGTCAAGACGTGTCGATGTGATAAGAAAGAATGCCAGATTCGGTATTTTCCGTCCTGAAAGAGAAGAACGGAGACATAGCTAGAGGACCAATCTCTGTCAGGGTCTGTGCAGGATTGTTATTGTCTAATTGTTATTCATCTCAGGAAGTTTACCATATCGATGCGGTGTATTTGATTGGCTTCGGTCTGAAGACGAGAATATTATACCTGGACCAAAGACGCTGGCTTGGTCAGAGCACATTTGGCTTCCATACTGGGTCCCTGTTAAGATTCTCTTGCTATATTACACACTTTGCCTGAGAATATTTAGCCATGGGGAGATATCAAACAAAGCTGCCCAACGCAAAGAAATAAATCCCACAAGCAATTAAGAACAATCTCCGAACCCAACGTATACTATATCGTAAACAGAGATAAATCCTGGATACACAAGTGACCACTCAGCCATAACACTTATATGCAGTTATCAATAGGCCAGTTACAATAATTAACTTTAATGACATGTTATTTTTAGAAACATTGTTAATGAAAATAAGAGACTATTAAATATGCATCCTATTTAAAGAAAAGAAAAAAAATAAAGTCAAACTAGAAAAAACAAATTAATTTATTAGAAGAAAGTCGTAATTAATTGGATGGCCATAAACTAAGGCAGTTGTCCTCTCTTATGCGGACAGGACAATGTGTTGGACATCATCAGCGTAATTGTATAGGGTGCTGTCACTCACAATTACTTGTTACATAAAATATGTCGTTCAAAAAGATGTTAAAGATTGTCGGTCCCAAGATCGAGCCTTTGGGCACACCTTGTGTTAATGGTGCCCAGGAGCTTTTTGGGGAGTTATTTTAACTCTTTGTCTTCTACAGCTGAAATAGCTGGAAATTAACGAGTAAGAAGAGTTTGAGACACCGTAAGCTTTAAGTTTCAGAAGAAGTAGGTCATGTGGTATGCTATCGAAAGCTTTCGATAGATCCATGATTATGGAAGCAGTAAATTTGTTTTCGTCTACGGCTTTCTTCCAATCCTCTAGAGTCTTAGAAGTACCTTTTGACAGCCATACCCTTGTCTAAAGCAGATAGATAAGGATGAAAACAGATTTCTTCAAAATACTTGACTAGATGTCTGTTAATTGATCTTTCAAAAAGTTTGTAGAGTATCGGGAGGATACTCACCCGGCGATAGTTTATCCTTCTTATAAATGGGGACTACCTCCGTCAGTTTAAGGGAGTCCATTTCTAATAGAGCGGTTTATGAGGCTTGTCAAAGGTCGTGTCATTTGGGCTTTTGCCAATTTTAGAATTTTTGATGAAAGGCCATCATAGCCGTTAGCCTTTTTAGGCCTAAGCTTATCAATCTCTGACGAAATATACTGTTTTGATACTTCATAAAAATCAAGTGTTTCATTTGTCGTCATTTCTTGAATTTTCTGTACACTAGGGTGCTGCTCTAATGTTTCACCACCAGTTTCGATGTCATTAGCAATATTTACAAAGCAACTGTTAACAATTTCCGTTACGACACTTTGGTCGGTGAAGATCTGTTCTCCCTCATGCAGTATGATCGTATTATTTAAGACGGCGTTATTTTTAGATAGGAAAGGTTTGATTGTAGGCCAAAAATCTGAGCATTTAGGTCCTGTTTCACATCGCTCAGTGAAATGTGTCTTAATGGACATTCGTCTAGTTTTAGTGAGCAGATTTCTCTGCCGTCGATATGCTTCCCAATATTGTTTTATTCGCCGCTTTAAAGGGAAAGAAAATCTAAGCTTTAGACTAATTTAGATGGAAAGAATAGAGGTTATTTAGTCCAAAACAACTGTCCAATGTATGTTTTATCCCCACGTAAGGGAATAATTGAAATTTGAAGGTGGCGTTACAATAAAGAATAAGCTCCATAGGCCATTCCCAAGGCCGCCACCATTTTTTCATTAGTTTTATCCAATTATTGTTGAATAAAAATTGAAGTGCGTTATAGAGTAGTCATGTGATGCAATTTAGCCAATGGATTGGCTAAGAAATGACGTGTGGTTGCATACTGACCTATATATTCCGAGACAATCTTCCCAAGTTTGTCGCCATGTTTTTTTTTTTACCTAAATCTACCATCATACACTAGAGAGGGGTAAAAATACGTCATCATTGATCTAAAAATAGCTACTGCAACATCACGTCACCCTAAAACGGAAAAATGGACATACCTCTGTCTGCTTTGATTTTTTAGCGGAGCATGCGTTTTAACTATCTCATTGAACAGAAATTCATAAGCCCAGAGTGCATCATCGACGTCATCAAAAATGTCTCCAATTTGGAAGGGGGCGTAACTCAAGTCTTTTTGCAATTTACCAAGATCAACATTCTTAAAACTTCGATAAAAATTCCATTTAGGGAGAATTTTTGGTGTCTTTCCCCTTAATTGGATAGATATCATATTGTGTACATCACTTATACCACAATTAACATTGAGTTTGTTACAGAATAGATGTCTACGATTTGTTAGTGGTGGATTTGTGGTTAGTGATTTGTCAGTGGTGGATGGTTAGGCAAATGTGGTAAAACAAGTTGGGGAATCAATAATATTTGTCAAATCAAAAATATCACTTACATCTTCAAGTGTTTTCTTTTTCGTTGGGTCTAACCAGTCAAAATTTAAATCATCTGAATTTCTGTCAGCTCTCCTTAAACGAAACCCATCTACATGGAATTGTTGATCAGTAAAACTATCATCTAGTTTGGTTTCGGCGATGATTAGCATATCTACCATATTTTCTCCAGACATAGCCCCTGCTTTTCAAGGGGGAGGGCCTCGGGGAGCGGCTCCCCGCTGGACCTCCAGACATAGCCCCTGCTTTTCAAGGGGGAGGGCCTCGGGGAGCGGCTCCCCGCTGGACCTCCAGACATAGCCCCTGCTTTTCAAGGGGGAGGGCCTCGGGGAGCGGCTCCCCGCTGGACCTCCAGACATAGCCCCTGCTTTTCAAGGGGGAGGGCCTCGGGGAGCGGCTCCCCGCTGGACCTCCAGACATAGCCCCTGCTTTTCAAGGGGGAGGGCCTCGGGGAGCGGCTCCCCGCTGGACCTCCAGACATAGCCCCTGCTTTTCAAGGGGGAGGGCCTCGGGGAGCGGCTCCCCGCTGGACCTCCAGGCATAGCCCCTGCTTTTCAAGGGGGAGGGCCTCGGGGAGCGGCTCCCCGCTGGACCTCCAGACATAGCCCCTGCTTTTCAAGGGGGAGGGCCTCGGGGAGCGGCTCCCCGCTGGCCTTCAACAGATTTTTTTCTTCCAAAGTGAGTAGATTTCCAATTTAACAAGTAAAAAATCTCTTCATCAAATATCACCTGTCACGCATGTATGACATTCTCCGGTTTCAGAGCTTCCGGGGCCTAGGCGGCCCCTGCACCCTCGCCTTTTGTGCTGGGATAGTTTACCCCCCCCCCCCCCCCAATATGAAAAGTGTTCCGCCGGCCCGGCAACAACCACCAACACGTGTGATTACCCTCATTTCCGGCCTTTTTGTCTGCGGTTTACACTTATCTGCAGGTTTTTCGAGTCCCTCTTACCCGATGGTCATTCTGTATTTGTCGGGTAAAGTACTTAAAATTATACCGTGCTGTTAGATCCCTCACATGGCTCAAAACATTAGGTAGGGCGCTTGTGGGTAGCTATGGCTCGGAGTTTGTTTACATTGCGGGTACTTGATAAATCTATTTATTTTTTTTCAAATTAAAAATACTGAATGATGCTAAATCTTTCAATTTTTGGTAAAAAAAAAAAAATAGAAAGTTCCTCACTTATTCTGTCTGGGAAACATACTGAAAACCACCCACTGTCTTTTATGTAAACAGTTTTCTCGAATTTCTCGGCGAGGGTGCCTTTAAGTTAAATAAGAAATCTCGGTAATGTGACCAGAAGCTAAGATTTGTGTATAGGCTAATAACGGACAATATTCCAATAGACTGAGTATGTTATCTGTTCAACGATTTTTGCTATATTGGGCGAGCTCATGTCCTTTTTTAAAACTATAATGTTTATGCTTTTGGCAGTGGTAAAAAAGTTCTTTCATGAATATTGCTTTGAACATACGATTCCTCGCTATGCCAAACTCTACTCACTCTTACAAAAATGTCGGATTATTTCACTTATATGGCAGCGTTGCCAGTTTTATTGTGGGAGGAAACCGACGACCGTTCGTTGGTAACTGGCAACCATCCCACTTAGAAAATATGTCGGACGCCGAATCTGCAATCACAAGTGACACACGTGTGAATCCACTGTCAAGACGTGTCGATGTGATAAGAAAGAATGCCAGATTCGGTATTTTCCGTCCTGAAAGAGAAGAACGGAGACATAGCTAGAGGACCAATCTCTGTCAGGGTCTGTGCAGGATTGTTATTGTCTAATTGTTATTCATCTCAGGAAGTTTACCATATCGATGCGGTGTATTTGATTGGCTTCGGTCTGAAGACGAGAATATTATACCTGGACCAAAGACGCTGGCTTGGTCAGAGCACATTTGGCTTCCATACTGGGTCCCTGTTAAGATTCTCTTGCTATATTACACACTTTGCCTGAGAATATTTAGCCATGGGGAGATATCAAACAAAGCTGCCCAACGCAAAGAAATAAATCCCACAAGCAATTAAGAACAATCTCCGAACCCAACGTATACTATATCGTAAACAGAGATAAATCCTGGATACAGAAGTGACCACTCAGCCATAACACTTATATGCAGTTATCAATAGGCCAGTTACAATAATTAACTTTAATGACATGTTATTTTTAGAAACATTGTTAATGAAAATAAGAGACTATTAAATATGCATCCTATTTAAAGAAAAGAAAAAAAATAAAGTCAAACTAGAAAAAACAAATTAATTTATTAGAAGAAAGTCGTAATTAATTGGATGGCCATAAACTAAGGCAGTTGTCCTCTCTTATGCGGACAGGACAATGTGTTGGACATCATCAGCGTAATTGTATAGGGTGCTGTCACTCACAATTACTTGTTACATAAAATATGTCGTTCAAAAAGATGTTAAAGATTGTCGGTCCCAAGATCGAGCCTTTGGGCACACCTTGTGTTAATGGTGCCCAGGAGCTTTTTGGGGAGTTATTTTAACTCTTTGTCTTCTACAGCTGAAATAGCTGGAAATTAACGAGTAAGAAGAGTTTGAGACACCGTAAGCTTTAAGTTTCAGAAGAAGTAGGTCATGTGGTATGCTATCGAAAGCTTTCGATAGATCCATGATTATGGAAGCAGTAAATTTGTTTTCGTCTACGGCTTTCTTCCAATCCTCTAGAGTCTTAGAAGTACCTTTTGACAGCCATACCCTTGTCTAAAGCAGATAGATAAGGATGAAAACAGATTTCTTCAAAATACTTGACTAGATGTCTGTTAATTGATCTTTCAAAAAGTTTGTAGAGTATCGGGAGGATACTCACCCGGCGATAGTTTATCCTTCTTATAAATGGGGACTACCTCCGTCAGTTTAAGGGAGTCCATTTCTAATAGAGCGGTTTATGAGGCTTGTCAAAGGTCGTGTCATTTGGGCTTTTGCCAATTTTAGAATTTTTGATGAAAGGCCATCATAGCCGTTAGCCTTTTTAGGCCTAAGCTTATCAATCTCTGACGAAATATACTGTTTTGATACTTCATAAAAATCAAGTGTTTCATTTGTCGTCATTTCTTGAATTTTCTGTACACTAGGGTGCTGCTCTAATGTTTCACCACCAGTTTCGATGTCATTAGCAATATTTACAAAGCAACTGTTAACAATTTCCGTTACGACACTTTGGTCGGTGAAGATCTGTTCTCCCTCATGCAGTATGATCGTATTATTTAAGACGGCGTTATTTTTAGATAGGAAAGGTTTGATTGTAGGCCAAAAATCTGAGCATTTAGGTCCTGTTTCACATCGCTCAGTGAAATGTGTCTTAATGGACATTCGTCTAGTTTTAGTGAGCAGATTTCTCTGCCGTCGATATGCTTCCCAATATTGTTTTATTCGCCGCTTTAAAGGGAAAGAAAATCTAAGCTTTAGACTAATTTAGATGGAAAGAATAGAGGTTATTTAGTCCAAAACAACTGTCCAATGTATGTTTTATCCCCACGTAAGGGAATAATTGAAATTTGAAGGTGGCGTTACAATAAAGAATAAGCTCCGTAGGCCATTCCCAAGGCCGCCACCATTTTTTCATTAGTTTTATCCAATTATTGTTGAATAAAAATTGAAGTGCGTTATAGAGCAGTCATGTGATGCAATTTAGCCAATGGATTGGCTAAGAAATGACGTGTGGTTGCATACTGACCTATATATTCCGAGACAATCTTCCCAAGTTTGTCGCCATGTTTGTTTTTTTACCTAAATCTACCATCATACACTAGAGAGGGGTAAAAATACGTCATTATTGATCTAAAAATAGCTACTGCAACATCACGTCACCCTAAAACGGAAAAATGGACATACCTCTGTCTGCTTTGATTTTTTTAGCGGAGCATGCGTTTTAACTATCTCATTGAACAGAAATTCATAAGCCCAGAGTGCATCATCGACGTCATCAAAAATGTCTCCAATTTGGAAGGGGGCGTAACTCAAGTCTTTTTGCAATTTACCAAGATCAACATTCTTAAAACTTCGATAAAAATTCCATTTAGGGAGAATTTTTGGTGTCTTTCCCCTTAATTGGATAGATATCATATTGTGTACATCACTTATACCACAATTAACATTGTGTTTGTTACAGAATAGATGTCTACAATTTTGTTAGTGTTACATCAGTGGTGGATGGTTAGGCAAATGTGGTAAAACAAGTTGGGGAATCAATAATATTTGTCAAATCAAAAATATCACTTACATCTTCAAGTGTTTTCTTTTTCGTTGGGTCTAACCAGTCAAAATTTAATTCATCTGAATTTCTGTCAGCTCTCCTTAAACGAAACCCATCTACATGGAATTGTTGATCAGTAAAACTATCATCTAGTTTGGTTTCGGCGATGATTAGCATATCTAACATATTTTCTCCAGACATAGCCCCTGCTTTTCAAGGGGGAGGGCCTCGGGGAGCGGCTGGACCTCCAGACATAGCCCCTGCTTTTCAAGGGGGAGGGCCTCGGGGAGCGGCTGGACCTCCAGACATAGCCCCTGCTTTTCAAGGGGGAGGGCCTCGGGGAGCGGCTGGACCTCCAGACATAGCCCCTGCTTTTCAAGGGGGAGGGCCTCGGGGAGCGGCTGGACCTCCAGACATAGCCCCTGCTTTTCAAGGGGGAGGGCCTCGGGGAGCGGCTGGACCTCCAGACATAGCCCCTGCTTTTCAAGGGGGAGGGCCTCGGGGAGCGGCTGGACCTCCAGACATAGCCCCTGCTTTTCAAGGGGGAGGGCCTCGGGGAGCGGCTGGACCTCCAGACATAGCCCCTGCTTTTCAAGGGGGAGGGCCTCGGGGAGCGGCTGGACCTCCAGACATAGCCCCTGCTTTTCAAGGGGGAGGGCCTCGGGGAGCGGCTGGACCTCCAGACATAGCCCCTGCTTTTCAAGGGGGAGGGCCTCGGGGAGCGGCTGGACCTCCAGACATAGCCCCTGCTTTTCAAGGGGGAGGGCCTCGGGGAGCGGCTGGACCTCCAGACATAGCCCCTGCTTTTCAAGGGGGAGGGCCTCGGGGAGCGGCTGGACCTCCAGACATAGCCCCTGCTTTTCAAGGGGGAGGGCCTCGGGGAGCGGCTGGACCTCCAGACATAGCCCCTGCTTTTCAAGGGGGAGGGCCTCGGGGAGCGGCTGGACCTCCAGACATAGCCCCTGCTTTTCAAGGGGGAGGGCCTCGGGGAGCGGCTGGACCTCCAGACATAGCCCCTGCTTTTCAAGGGGGAGGGCCTCGGGGAGCGGCTGGACCTCCAGACATAGCCCCTGCTTTTCAAGGGGGAGGGCCTCGGGGAGCGGCTGGACCTCCAGACATAGCCCCTGCTTTTCAAGGGGGAGGGCCTCGGGGAGCGGCTGGACCTCCAGACATAGCCCCTGCTTTTCAAGGGGGAGGGCCTCGGGGAGCGGCTGGACCTCCAGACATAGCCCCTGCTTTTCAAGGGGGAGGGCCTCGGGGAGCGGCTCCCCGCTGGACCTCCAGACATAGCCCCTGCTTTTCAATGGGGAGGGCCTCGGGCAGCGGCTCCCCGCTGGACCTCCAGACATAGCCCCTGCTTTTCAATGGGGAGGGCCTCGGGCAGCGGCTCCCCGCTGGACCTCCAGACATAGCCCCTGCTTTTCAAGGGGGAGGGCCTCGGGGAGCGGCTCCCCGCTGGACCTCCAGACATAGCCCCTGCTTTTCAAGGGGGAGGGCCTCGGGGAGCGGCTCCCCGCTGGACCTCCAGACATAGCCCCTGCTTTTCAAGGGGGAGGGCCTCGGGGAGCGGCTCCCCGCTGGACCTCCAGACATAGCCCCTGCTTTTCAAGGGGGAGGGCCTCGGGCAGCGGCTCCCCGCTGGACCTCCAGACATAGCCCCTGCTTTTCAAGGGGGAGGGCCTCGGGCAGCGGCTCCCCGCTGGACCTCCAGACATAGCCCCTGCTTTTCAAGGGGGAGGGCCTCGGGCAGCGGCTCCCCGCTGGACCTCCAGACATAGCCCCTGCTTTTCAAGGGGGAGGGCCTCGGGGAGCGGCTCCCCGCTGGACCTCCAGACATAGCCCCTGCTTTTCAAGGGGGAGGGCCTCGGGGAGCGGCTCCCCGCTGGACCTCCAGACATAGCCCCTGCTTTTCAAGGGGGAGGGCCTCGGGGAGCGGCTCCCCGCTGGACCTCCAGACATAGCCCCTGCTTTTCAAGGGGGAGGGCCTCGGGGAGCGGCTCCCCGCTGGACCTCCAGACATAGCCCCTGCTTTTCAAGGGGGAGGGCCTCGGGGAGCGGCTCCCCGCTGGACCTCCAGACATAGCCCCTGCTTTTCAAGGGGGAGGGCCTCGGGGAGCGGCTCCCCGCTGGACCTCCAGACATAGCCCCTGCTTTTCAAGGGGGAGGGACTCGGGGAGCGGCTCCCCGCTGGACCTCCAGACATAGCCCCTGCTTTTCAAGGGGGAGGGACTCGGGGAGCGGCTCCCCGCTGGACCTCCAGACATAGCCCCTGCTTTTCAAGGGGGAGGGACTCGGGGAGCGGCTCCCCGCTGGACCTCCAGACATAGCCCCTGCTTTTCAAGGGGGAGGGACTCGGGGAGCGGCTCCCCGCTGGACCTCCAGACATAGCCCCTGCTTTTCAAGGGGGAGGGCCTCGGGGAGCGGCTTCCCTGCTTGACCTCCAGACATAGCCCCTGCTTTTCAAGGGGGAGGGCCTCGGGGAGCGGCTCCCCGCTGGACCTCCAGACATATCCCCTGCTTTTCAAGGGGGGAGGGCCTCGGGGAGCGGCTCCCCGCTGGACCTCCAGACATAGCCCCTGCTTTTCAAGGGGGAGGGCCTCGGGGAGCGGCTCCCCGCTGGACCTCCAGACATAGCCCCTGCTTTTCAAGGGGGAGGGCCTCGGGGAGCGGCTCCCCGCTGGACCTCCAGACATAGCCCCTGCTTTTCAAGGGGGAGGGCCTCGGGGAGCGGCTCCCCGCTGGACCTCCAGACATAGCCCCTGCTTTTCAAGGGGGAGGGCCTCGGGGAGCGGCTCCCCGCTGGACCTCCAGACATAGCCCCTGCTTTTCAAGGGGGAGGGCCTCGGGGAGCGGCTCCCCGCTGGACCTCCAGACATAGCCCCTGCTTTTCAAGGGGGAGGGCCTCGGGGAGCGGCTCCCCGCTGGACCTCCAGACATAGCCCCTGCTTTTCAAGGGGGAGGGCCTCGGGGAGCGGCTCCCCGCTGGACCTCCAGACATAGCCCCTGCTTTTCAAGGGGGAGGGCCTCGGGGAGCGGCTCCCCGCTGGACCTCCAGACGCCACAAAATCCTCAGCCCACCACAAAATCCTCAGCCCACCACAAAATCCTCAGCCCACAAAATCCTCAGCCCACAAAATCCGATTGCTTAAATTAAAAACACACAAACAATAAATTGGTACAACTTGTATTTATAAAAAGCATATGTTGTATTCGTGATTTACATTTTGTAATGTTGCATATTTAATGGCCGAGTGAGTGATTTTTGTGATCATCTTCATTAAATCATATAGTACAACAAGTCTGCGTTTTGGGGGCGTTTTCATGAAAGTCATTAGAGCATTGCAATCGAACAATAATTGAAAAGGAATATTTTTATCACATGAATTTTCATCCTTCATTTCAGCCAGAAAAAAGTTCATTCAATGGCTTTATCCTGAAGGTCTTTAGTAGAAATTCCGATAGCGGTCCTTAAAGCTACAGTCCCATATGGGGACACCCCGGATCTGAAGCACCGGATCTATCACGGACTGCCGGGACCTAATCCGGGATGATTTTCGTCCCGGACCACGAAAAAATGCAACATTTCCTCTCAGTTGCATACCGGCCCGGATAGTCCCGGTAGAGTAACGGGCCTTCCAGGCAGAGTCCAGGATCATCCCGGACCATCCAGGTAGAGTCCAGGATCATCCAGGCAGAGTCCAGGACCACCCCGGATGTGACCCCGGACCGTCCCGGACAGGCCCGGATCATCCCGGTTCATCCCGGCAGAGTCCAGGACCATCCAGGCAGAGTTACGGATAGTCCCGGACGGCCCCGGATCTTCCCGGACCATCCCGGTGGAGTCCCGTGAAGCCGCCGGCATGGTCCTGAACATTCCGTAACAGTCCGTATGTCAAATGGGATGATCCGGCATGTATTTTTCCTTCCCGGACTGTCTCGGATCGTCCAGGACCATGCAGGCGGCTTCACGGACCTTCCAGGACCGATACGGACCTACCCGGCGGATTCCAGGATGTGTCCCGGTTTTGTCCAGGATGACTACGGATGAACGCTCGTCATGGATCATCCCGGAAGTTTTTGACAGTCAAAAACTTCCGGGACTACCCCCAGGACGTTGGCGGATGCCCAAGGATCATCCCGGACATACAAGGACCATTCCGGACCATTCCGGCCAAGTAACGGATCGGACCCCGGATCGCTACGGACTAATCCGGGGTTTTCCGGGGCCTATATGGGACTGGGGCTTTAATCTCGCTGGTATTGGTTTTGTGATTCCGGGTCAGATCTCTCTCTAGCAGAAAAACTAACCCGCTCTGCAATAAAGTAGATAAAAAAGGTTAAAGGAGGGGAAATCTCTAGAAATACATAGGGATTATCGTCGATAACAACCTTCAAAGTACTTAAAACATTTCACGTCAATTACCTCCAGTGACCCTCAAGCTAATAAAAACAGACAGAAGTATGTCCTTTCAGTGGCTTATCTGTGACGCCATTTTTCCGTTTTAGGATGACGTGATGTTGGTATAGCTATTTTTAGATCAATAATGACGTATTTTTACCGCTCTCTAATGTATAAGGGTAGATTTAGGTCCAAAAAACATGGCGACAAACTTGAAGTGGCAAGATTGTCTCCGAAAATATAGGTCAGTATGCAACCGCGCGCCATTACTTAGCCAGCTATTGACTAAATTGCGTCACATGAGTACTCTATAACGCACTTAAATTTTTATTCAGCAATAATTGGATAAAACTAATGAAAAAATGGTGGCGGCCTTGTGAATGGCCTATGGAGCTTATTCTCTATTGTAACGCCACCTTCAAATTTCAATTATTCACTTACGAGGGGATAAAACATACATTGGACAGTTGTTTTGGACTAAATGAACTCTACTCTTTCCATCTAAACTAGTCTAAAGCTTAGATTTTCTTTCCCTTTAACATACATAAAGTAAAAAAATGGATATATTTTTAATAAAACTCATCCAAAAGTAAATACAGAAAACCGTCCACTGTTTTAATGTAAACAGTATTCTAGAGTGTGCCTAAAGTTTTTCCTTACTGCTATTACTGGTCCCATTCTTTTAATATATCGGATTGATCGATTGGCGTTTTACGCCCGCTCAAGATTATTTCACTTAAGTGGCGGCGTTACCAGTTTTATTATGGGAGGAAACCGGACTCTATGCCCGGAGGAAACCCACAACCGGCCGTTGTTAACCGGTAACCATCCCACAACGACCCGACAGAAAATTTTCCAATTTTTTTTTTGGACTGAGTGGGATTCGAACCCGCGACCCATTGGTGGAAGGCTGTTCGGATTGAGCGTCCAACGCTCTAGCTACTGAGCAACGGAGCCCCCTAATATCAGAAGTTTGGAAGCTGGTTACAAATCGATTTTTTAAGGAATTGTTTTTCAACTCGTGCTGAGAAGCAATCTCAGTTTGACATAATGACATCAACTGGAAATTTGAATACTATATACATGAATTCTTTGATAGAGTGGGCTCCCCACAAAATTAGATGGTAATCTATTCTCATTCTGAGGGAAGTTTAGTCCGCAATATGTTGAGTAGATAAGAGTTTTACTGATACGCCCGTATGGGCTTCAATACCAAGTCAACATAGGGTACAATTAAAAAACATGAAAGAATTGCTCTCGGGATTTTCAGAAAATGATAACTGTCAACAACTACTCACCTAAAGTGGAGTCCGGAAACTTCTTTGATAAGGTCTTCGTAGAGCTAAACCATCACCGGTGGTCTTAAAATCTGTTAAAGCCAAAACACATAGGACAACTTGTATTACTTTGCACATGGTGATGATTAATGGGAGCTTTCCATTGCAACTACTCTTATCAGAAATTACAGCACACAACGTCGGGACAGAAAAACAGGCATTATATACAAAGCAAGAATGAACAAAACAAATACAAACTGATAAGTTGTGATTCATACACTACAGTTTGAAAAAAAAAAATCACCATAATCTAGCGCGGGTCAATCCTAGTAAAGGTAAAGAAAAAAAAACTATGTATTAATGTAAGATATGGAGTACATGTAATAATCAGGTGTGCTGAAACATCGGGATATAACACAGGATAAGACCTTTTTTATGGAGTGGTGGTGACGGTTAGTTACACATAGAATAAGCGGAGAGTAACGGATGGAATTTGAGCATTTAGTATAGGAAATAATTTTTAAACATGGATGGACGATTTGTATGCCAAGTTAAAGTGGCATAACTTGCCAAAATTCGCCGTTTTTTTTTCATAATTTCTGATCGTCACGACAGTTAGAAGGCCATCAGAAAACTAAATGATTGGCGTTGGAAGGAGAAAAATCCGTTCAGTCTGTGGCCTGTACGAACCGAAAACGTGTTCGAAAAGTAAACAAAATTTAAATAACCGGGACGACCATTCATTCATTCTACACCAAAGTTAGCTCAAAACAATACTTTATCGTACAATTACAAGGTTAGAAGCACTTAAGCTTCTGAAATATAAGTCTCGAGAACAATAGTCAATAATTTCAACAAGTCAAAATGTGAACATTTTGGCAGCTCATGCCACTTTAAGCTTGTTCTTAGCCTGGCCAATCACCTCATATGACATCTCATGTGTTGGGGTTGGGAATTTTGTTGTAACATTGACTTGCAAGTACAGGAGAAGTCACTGTCCATGTATAAAGTAGTACAAATTGTCCTATGTATTTTGGGTTTAGTAAAACCGCTCCATAAGAAGAATCTAAAATCTGTTAGCAACGAATTTCGCTGTTTAAATTCCGTCTGTGTTCAAAACGATTTTTCTCAAACGGTGACAGTCATCTATCGGAAAGACCCAAACCATGCTCGCCACTACATCGGTAACGTCGGTGGGGAAAACTCGGTTTTCACGCAAGAGGGAATTTAAACTTAGTGAAATTCGTTGTTGACATTGTGTAAGGCCACAGATTATGGTTTAGCTCTACGAAGGGCTCAAAGAAGCTTCCCGGCAGTTTTAGTTGAGAAGTGTTTAAAAAATTTTGGTATTTTTTTTTTTTTAATTCTGAGAGCAACTCTTAAATTTTCAAATGTGCCCCATGTTAAAGTGACATTGAAGAAGCCTGTGCGGGCGTATCAGAATAACTTCAATCCATTCAACATATTGCGGACTGAGGGAAATTGAGAAATTTAAAAACGACCACATATTGGACGTATTACATAATTTGATAAACTTATTTCAGAGGATGCCAAGACACGCGTATAGTCCTACAATATAGGCACATTCAGCTAAATATTATTTTATACGAAGCTGCCGGAAATGCAATTTAAGTAGATACTATAAGTATCTTTCAAAAGTTTCGAACAAATTCTGTTTAAACGAAATCGGAGAACATTTTTCCTGATGATGTAAATAAATCGATCAATAGGACAAATATAAAGGAATATACTTACACTATCAGAATTACTCCAGTCCTAGGTAAGAAATCTGTGCACAATGGAACTTCTATATGTGGACTGAACTCCACATGTTGCTAAAGAATGTCAGCATAACATTTTATAACATTCGAGAAAGACGTCCCAAAGACTGTTTATTTCAGGTAGTCCTTACATTTCTATATATATACCTGAACAGGACACTTTATTTACATATCCTACCGTGGGGAAATGTTGTGTAGTCTTACATGAGAGACGACAACAATGGACATAGGGGAAGGTGGTACGGGCGGGCGACTATCCCTACCCAGAAAATCGTGTGTAACATTTGATCACAAGTTATGCAGTGACAGCTCTCAGCTGTACATTCAGCCGACACTGACGTATAGGTAGTTTAACATATTTCCGTTGTATGTAGAGTCCGATATGTATGGTATATTTGATGTATGTGATCGATTATCACAAATAAATAAACGAAAACATTTCCGTTGTATGTAGAGTCCGCTATGTGTAGTGTATTTTGATGCATGTGATCGACTATCACAAATAAATAAACGAAAACAGTTCCATTGTATGTAGAGCCCGATATGTAACTTGTATTTTGATGAATGTGATCGACTATCACAATTAAATAAACGAAAACAGTTCCGTTGTATGTGGAGCCCGATATGTATAGTGTATTTTGATGAATCAATGTGATCGATTATCACAATTAAATAAACGAAAACAGTTCCATTGTATGTAGAGCCCGATATGTATAGTGTATTTTGATGAATCAATGTGATCGATTATCACAATTAAATAAACGAAAACAGTTCCATTGTATGTAGAGCCCGATATGTATAGTGTATTTTGATGAATGTGATCGACTATCACGATTAAATAAACGAAAACATTTCCGTGTTATGTAGAGCCCGATATGTATAGTGTATTTTGATGAATGTGATCGATTATCACAATTAAATATACGAAAACATTTCCGTTGTATGTACATCCTGCTATGTAGGCCTATAGTGTATTTTGATTTATTATTTATACATAAGTGAAAACTAGGGATTTCCTTCACTCAGAAATGTTATAATTCACTGCAGTGCAATAACACTTTTTGTTATTTAATGCACGCGACGAAGCCGATGACGTCGTCGGACCTACTTCTTTCTTGTGTACTGACGTCTGCTGTACAACAACAACAGCAAATAGGATTTCGATAGGCTAAATGAAGCCTTTTTAGTCATATTTAGCATTAAGATAGATAAATTACAACTGAAAACATTAAATTGATTCAATAGAGGATCGGCTTACCACTCTAAGTCAAAGCGATAAAACAAAACTTCATAATCAATCGTCTGTTGGCAGCGTTGTGTGACCTGCATAATGGCTTCGGAGAATCGGACCACTGCGTGTAGGCCTAACGAGTAATGGTGTGTTTCCACGGACCTGCGTTAACGCGTGCGTTGACGGATGCGATTGTTTAACGGATAGGATGAAGTGTTTCCACGGACTTGCGTTAACGCATGCGATCGAGAGTGCGATCTGTCACGAGGTCACGGTCAAAAGTCAAGGTCATATCCCTTACAACATTTTTTTTTTCGGTTTTGGGGAAAGGATGTGAATAAGTGGACATCTACATAGCCTTTTCATTCAAAGTCCATTTATAACACAAACATAAGTCAGTAAAAATGAGTAAAAAGAACTTCACTCAGTGTTTTCTGTGGATTTCGATCTGACAGCAAAAGGTCATTGGGGTCGGAAAACCCTTTCAATGACGTCACCATTAGCGAAATCCCTCGTCCGGTGCGTTCAAAATGGGACAAGCTCCATTCTCCGTCCGTTAACGCGTGCGTTAAAAAATATCGTACTGACCGTGGAAACACTCTAGCGTATTTCTGTAGTTCCCATTCTTTGGTAAAAAATCGCATCCGTCAACGCACGCGTTAACGCAAGTCCGTGGAAACACACCATAACTGTACTTGCCATTCATTGACGCGTTTAAACAATGTAAAGTAATTTCAAATATCATTTCTAATCCTGGTGACTGGTGCTCTGCAGAGTTAAAATCCATGGAGTTCGATTTAATTTCTTTGTACATGAAATATCGCGAAAAACTTCAGGTAGAAAATGGCCATTTAAATGACCGCAAATCTGACAGTTGATAGTCACGTGAGAAGAACAGACATGATGTTGTTTCATTGGTCAGCGATATATATTCCTACGTTTGCTGAAAACCTAATCCGTCATAAATTTGTTGATACTTTCTTTTTATAATTGATAAATTTATACTTAATAAACAATCTCCAGCCTAAAACATGATAGTATAGATAATAACCAGAATATTATACAGTTGTGTTTGAACAGCATTTATATTTTTTCTCTTGAAAGGCGGAGGGATAACCAACTCGACGCTTCGCGTCTCGTGGGTTATTCTCCGGCTTTCACTCGAAAAAATATAAGTGCTATTCAAACACAACTGTTCAATATCCTCTATGTATGTGATCGACTATGAAAATTAAATAAAAGAAAATATTTCCTCTGCATGTACATCCCGACATGTATAATGTATTTTGGTGTACCTGATCGACTATAACAATTATATAAACGAAAACATTCCAGTTCTAGGCCTATGTGGAGCCCGATACGTACAGTGTATTTTTGACGAATGCGATCGACTATGACAATTAAATAAATTAATTTGGATGAAATTGACACATATACGTTATAGTGGTATAAACGGCCAAATGTAACATTAAATTCAAACAGAATTAACTAATTTTTCGTCATTGTAATTAAACAGTAAATGACATTAACGCCTAACGACAGTCTGGCATCTGGGAGAGAACCTCTATATATACACGGTCTCCCTATCAACGCATTCCTGTTTTCCAAACATATATTAACAAATTTTGCAGTTTTCTGTTCCGTATTAACAGAGGTAGAGTTAAGGAATGCTACAAGTTTGTCTACACTATTATAAACGACAATAAAACCTAGAGTTGTCGGAGTTGCCAAAGTTGTAACGTTTTATTATTTCCAGATGTCTAGACAAAACTTGCATTTATTCTAAGCCAAAGTTAGTTGAAAACAATACCTTATCGTACATTTTCAAGACTAGGAGCACTAAAAAGCTTCTGAATTATATGTCTTGAGAAAAATAGCCAATAATTTCAACATTCTGTTTTCACGTCAAAATATCAACATTTTGGCAGCTCATGCCACTTTAAGAAAATTCTCTGTTACTAATGTTGCATGTCTGACAGGCAATAAGCGAACAGCCGAGAATGTACCACACGCGCATCTAAAGAGGCTGTAAGCGTGTGCAGCAAAGTCTCATAACCCAAACAAAGTTGTCATGGCCCACAGCATTCCCTAGAAGTGAGCCGCCACAAAAAAACATCCATCAGAAGCCTGGTATGAATCGGAGTTATTATAAACGGCAATAAAACCTAGAGTTGTCGGAGTTTCCAAAGTTGTAACGTTTTATTATTTCCAGATGTCTAGACAAAATGGATATTTGAATGGACATTGAAATGAAAGTAGAACTAATTTAACGAGCATTCATTGCATACGAACCGTTGCGATCATAAAAACCATAAACTGTTTTGATAGGCAAACTCATTTAAAAGGCTAGTTAATTGACACAATTCTCTGTTGCTTTTATAAAAGAGTCGGCGACGTGTCTCTGATACACGATGCACATGCGATGCTAATATATTACAACTGTTGTACCTTGAGTACCTTATAGTATAAACACAGCTGAAATCGACTTTTTACAGTTTTGTCGAATTTGGTGACAACTTGAAATCTGAGAAGTCTGTACCAGTCTTTGGTTCTGATTTAGCGAAAAGGGTAAGTTTCCTAAACACCAAAGACCCAATTTATAGTTTCGATTTCGAAGTATTTTTCAGTTTGAAGTTATTGGTTGATTGATTGCCGTTACCAGGTTTATTGGAAGATGAAACCGGGCTTTTAGCTCACGACCTTTGTCAAGTAACTGGCAACTCGTCCACATAGGGCGATCAAATGAAAAATACACTTATTTTTTTCAATTTTTCGTTCGTGGTGATTGGCATGCTGACTCTTGCCTCATAGATGGACGGTCTGTCACGGACGTAGAGACAAACATCAACCAATCACTTTATATAAATATTCCTGGAGCTTCCATGGTCGATTTATTTATTAACCAAAGAAATGTTCATGATAACCATTCTTGTATAAAACATCGAATGATGTAGTATATCGTCGTAACTGCACTGTAGCAAGGAACGCAAAAAGAAAATTAAATTTTGGTCGCAGCACATACAAAATTCAAGCTACGTTTACCGATCTACAATGCTTACGAAAGTTAATTATCTCAGAGACTTATGACGTCAAACACGACCTCCGTTGTGTACGTACCCTCAGAGCGATGACGTAATAAACGATTTCTGTTGTCTCAGTACGTCTTCGTGGCAGTTTGTACACAGCAAAGGTCGTGTATGACGTCATTTTTCCGAGCAGTTACGAAAAATACGGAAAATTTGCATATTTCCTCCCCGTTCGTTTTTTGACTACCAGGGAACTAACGCGAAGGTTGTTTCGTGTCAACTGATAATTTTCAAATATATATTTAGTCAATAAACAAGCACAAACCAGCTTTAAATCTTGTTCATATCTCCTTTAAGGAATTTAAAACAAAATATCCTAAATATGTTTTTAATAAATCTAAAAAAAAAAAACTCTTCCGCGGATCCATTCATTCAGGATGACTTTAAAATTTGGTGTCATGTTTTCGTTCGTTAGTATTCCTTCTATATATACTCCTCTGGTTTCATTTTTGATAATGTATAGGCAGATTCATAACCCCCCAACCAACGAACATCTTGAATAGTCACAATGGCTGAAGCTTTATTCACACCACAGAAATAAAATATTTTAGAAATGAAATGATAATTACTGTGAGCGTTAAGTATTTTATTAACCGTGTAACCTTTTTTTTCTTTCTTTAAATAGGATGCATATTTAAAGAAAGAAAAAAAAATAATTAAGTTAAACTAGAAAAAACAAATTAATTTATTAGAAGAAAGTCGTATAGCTAGAACAAGTGTGGCCTTATACCTGAGCTATATAGCCTTACTTTTAGCCAGTGATGTATGTCTAAACCCTGCTCCTGTTTGTAACCAGTGTGGTGAATGTAAAGACGCTGTGAGACGAAATCAAACTGCTGTACTGTGCAATAACTGTCAGGTATCGTTTCACTGTGATTGTATTCCAGAAGAAATATCAGTACAGGAATATAAACGACTTGGGTGTTTTGATGAATACGGGATGTGCCAGGTTTGTACTGACTTAGATAACCGTACACCAACCTCTGAATCTCAGTTCCCAGATTCATTTTTCACTTATGGTGTTACGGACTCTGGGTCCGACTATAGCACTAGTACAGATGGACCTAGTTTAAGTCTAACAAACGTAGATAACGCTACCCCCACAACAGAAATCATCCATGAATTTACCCATGATATTGAAAATGAGGACTTTTCATGTGACACCTAACTCTATAATTGATGACCGCCTAGATCAATCATCAAACTATGAATTATTTGAAGATATACGAAATGCCAGAAAGAAAAATCCATATCAGTTTCAAATGGCACACTTAAATATAAACAGCACGAGGTATAAATTTAGTGCTGTAAAATAATTATTAACAGAAAATATGGTAGATATGCTAATCATCGCCGAAACCAAACTAGATGATAGTTTTACTGATCAACAATTCCATGTAGATGGGTTTCGTTTAAGGAGAGCTGACAGAAATTCAGATGATTTAAATTTTGACTGGTTAGACCCAACGAAAAAGAAAACACTTGAAGATGTAAGTGATATTTTTGATTTGACAAATATTATTGATTCCCCAACTTGTTTTACCACATTTGCCTAACCATCCACCACTGATGTAACACTAACAAAGCGTAGACATCTATTCTGTAACAAACTCAATGTTAATTGTGGTATAAGTGATGTACACAATATGATATCTATCCAATTAAGGGGAAAGACACCAAAAATTCTCCCTAAATGGAATTTTTATCGAAGTTTTAAGAATGTTGATCTTGGTAAATTGCAAAAAGACTTGAGTTACGCCCCCTTCCAAATTGGAGACATTTTTGATGACGTCGATGATGCACTCTGGGCTTATGAATTTCTGTTCAATGAGATAGTTAAAACGCATGCTCCGCTAAAAAAATCAAAGCAGACAGAGGTATGTCCATTTTTCCGTTTTAGGGTGACGTGATGTTGCAGTAGCTATTTTTAGATCAATAATGACGTATTTTTACCCCTCTCTAGTGTATGATGGTAGATTTAGGTAAAAAAACAAACATGGCGACAAACTTGGGAAGATTGTCTCGGAATATATAGGTCAGTATGCAACCACACGTCATTTCTTAGCCAATCCATTGGCTAAATTGCATCACATGACTACTCTATAACGCACTTCAATTTTTATTCAACAATAATTGGATAAAACTAATAAAAAAATGGTGGCGGCCTTGGGAATGGCCTACGGAGCTTATTCTTTATTGTAACGCCACCTTCAAATTTCAATTATTCCCTTACGTGGGGATAAAACATACATTGGACAGTTGTTTTGGACTAAATAACCTCTATTCTTTCCATCTAAATTAGTCTAAAGCTTAGATTTTCTTTCCCTTTAAAGCGGCGAATAAAACAATATTGGGAAGCATATCGACGGCAGAGAAATCTGCTCACTAAAACTAGACGAATGTCCATTAAGACACATTTCACTGAGCGATGTGAAACAGGACCTAAATGCTCAGATTTTTGGCCTACAATCAAACCTTTCCTATCTAAAAATAACGCCGTCTTAAATAATACGATCATACTGCATGAGGGAGAACAGATCTTCACCGACCAAAGTGTCGTAACGGAAATTGTTAACAGTTGCTTTGTAAATATTGCTAATGACATCGAAACTGGTGGTGAAACATTAGAGCAGCACCCTAGTGTACAGAAAATTCAAGAAATGACGACAAATGAAACACTTGATTTTTATGAAGTATCAAAACAGTATATTTCGTCAGAGATTGATAAGCTTAGGCCTAAAAAGGCTAACGGCTATGATGGCCTTTCATCAAAAAATCTAAAATTGGCAAAAGCCCAAATGACACGACCTTTGACAAGCCTCATAAACCGCTCTATTAGAAATGGACTCCCTTAAACTGACGGAGGTAGTCCCCATTTATAAGAAGGATAAACTATCGCCGGGTGAGTATCCTCCCGATACTCTACAAACTTTTTGAAAGATCAATTAACAGACATCTAGTCAAGTATTTTGAAGAAATCTGTTTTCATCCTTATCTATCTGCTTTAGACAAGGGTATGGCTGTCAAAAGGTACTTCTAAGACTCTAGAGGATTGGAAGAAAGCCGTAGACGAAAACAAATTTACTGCTTCCATAATCATGGATCTATCGAAAGCTTTCGATAGCATATCACATGACCTACTTCTTCTGAAACTTAAAGCTTACGGTGTCTCAAACTCTTCTTACTCGTTAATTTCCAGCTATTTCAGCTGTAGAAGACAAAGAGTTAAAATAACTCCCCAAAAAGCTCCTGGGCACCATTAACACAAGGTGTGCCCAAAGGCTCGATCTTGGGACCGACAATCTTTAAAGGGGCATGAGCTGCCAAAATGTTGATATTTTGATGTAAACACAGAATGTTGAAATTATCGGCTATTTTTCTCAAGACGTATAATTCAGAAGCTTTTTAGTGCTTCTAGTCTCGGAAATGTACGATAAAGTATTGTTTTGAACTAACATTGGCTTAGAATGAATGAATGGTCGTCCCGGTTATTTAAATTTTGCTACTTTTCGAACACGTTTTCGGTTCGTACAGGGCACATACTGTATGGATTTTCCTCATTCCAACGCCAATCATTTAGTTTTTCGATGGCCTTCAAAGCCTCTTACTGTCGTGACGATCAGAAATTATGAAAAAAGTGTGAATTTCGGCAGCTCATGCCCCTTTAACATCTTTTTGAACGACATATTTTATGTAACAAGTAATTGTGAGTGACAGCACCCTATACAATTACGCTGATGATGTCCAACACATTGTCCTGTCCGCATAAGAGAGGACAACTGCCTTAGTTTATGGCCATCCAATTAATTACGACTTTCTTCTAATAAATTAATTTGTTTTTTCTAGTTTGACTTTATTTTTTTTTTCTTTAAATAGGATGCATATTTAATAGTCTCTTATTTTCATTAACAATGTTTCTAAAAATAACATGTCATTAAAGTTAATTATTGTAACTGGCCTATTGATAACTGCATATAAGTGTTATGGCTGAGTGGTCACTTCTGTATCCAGGATTTATCTCTGTTTACGATATAGTATACGTTGGGTTCGGAGATTGTTCTTAGTTGCTTGTGGGATTTATTTCTTTGCGTTGGGCAGCTTTGTTTGATATCTCCCCATGGCTAAATATTCTCAGGCAAAGTGTGTAATATAGCAAGAGAATCTTAACAGGGACCCAGTATGGAATCCAAATGTGCTCTGACCAAGCCAGCGTCTTTGGTCCAGGTATAATATTCTCGTCTTCAGACCGAAGCCAATCAAATACACCGCATCGATATGGTAAACTTCCTGAGATGAATAACAATTAGACAATAACAATCCTGCACAGACCCTGACAGAGATTGGTCCTCTAGCTATGTCTCCGTTCTTCTCTTTCAGGACGGAAAATACCGAATCTGGCATTCTTTCTTATCACATCGACACGTCTTGACAGTGGATTCACACGTGTGTCACTTGTGATTGCAGATTCGGCGTCCGACATATTTTCTAAGTGGGATGGTTGCCAGTTACCAACGGACGGTCGTCGGTTTCCTCCCACAATAAAACTGGCAACGCTGCCATATAAGTGAAATAATCCGACATTTTTGTAAGAGTGAGTAGAGTTTGGCATAGCGAGGAATCGTATGTTCAAAGCAATATTCATGAAATAACTTTTTTACCACTGCCAAAAGCATAAACATTATAGTTTTAAAAAAGGACATGAGCTCGCCCAATATAGCAAAAATCGTTGAACAGATAACATACTCAGTCTATTGGAATATTGTCCGTTATTAGCCTATACACAAATCTTAGCTTCTGGTCACATTACCGAGATTTCTTATTTAACTTAAAGGCACACTCGCCGAGAAATTCGAGAAAACTGTTTACATAAAAGACAGTGGGTGGTTTTCAGTATGTTTCCCAGACAGAATAAGTGAGGAACTTTCTATTTTTTTTTTTACCAAAAATTGAAAGATTTAGCATCATTCAGTATTTTTAATTTGAAAAAAAATAAATAGATTTATCAAGTACCCGCAATGTAAACAAACTCCGAGCCATAGCTACCCACAAGCGCCCTACCTAATGTTTTGAGCCATGTGAGGGATCTAACAGCACGGTATAATTTTAAGTACTTTACCCGACAATTACAGAATGACCATCGGGTAAGAGGGACTCGAAAAACCTGCAGATAAGTGTAAACCGCAGACAAAAAGGCCGGAAATGAGGGTAATCACACGTGTTGGTGGTTGTTGCCGAGCCGGCGGAACACTTTTCATATTGGGGGGGGGGGGGGGGGGGGTAAACTATCCCAGCACAAAAGGCGAGGGTGCAGGGGCCGCCTAGGCCCCGGAAGCTCTGAAACCGGAGAATGTCATACATGCGTGACAGGTGATATTTGATGAAGAGATTTTTTACTTGTTAAATTGGAAATCTACTCACTTTGGAAGAAAAAAATCTGTTGAAGGCCAATGCGCTGGATATTTTAGGGATCTGTAACAACTGACGTAGTAGATAAAGAACGCGTTCCAAGCCATTTCTGGCATTGAAAAGTTGACATTTCAAAAAAAAATTGTCAAATTTACAGTAGCAAATTGTGATACGGCCATCGACTAGCAAAATAATCTTACAGCAAGACAGTGTGAGTTGTTGGGCGTAGTTGGGAAAACAGTTTGATTACGTGGGAGACAAAATCACCTAAGACCGGAGAGCTAGCGGTTACTAAATCGCCGACATCTGTCTAGGACATTTCTGGCATATAAAAGATATAGATTTTTCTCAGAAATTTTACTGAAACGGAGAGCAGCAAACATTGCGATCAGACGATGGACTATCACAAAACAACCCAACATCAAGACAAATTGAGTAGTGGGGCGAGGTTTTGCTCTTTCAACCCTCAGAAACTGTATATTTATTGAATTAATCTAAAATTCTGTGTTTCTAACTGTTTCTACCCTTTAATCACTTAACTGCCCTTTAATTATCGTGTTCGAAAACTCCATCATTTTTTTGATGGGACAATTATTAGGTGTGTGTGGGGGGGGGGGGGGGGGGGCAAAGATAGGCCTGGCCCCCTACTTTCATTATTGATATACTTTGGTATACATTCTATACCAACTTGGACAAGTTTTATGTGTCCTATGTTTAATCTTAGTGGTTTTAGTTGAGTAAGCTGCAGGAAATTGGTTTTCTTAAAAAATGTCCAACAGCCTACGGCGGCAAGTGGGCCTTTATGTTAACTTTGTTCAAGATAGCCTACTTCAAACTCTCAGCTCTTCTTGGCAATCAAAATATATGAAAAAAGTCCGAATTTTGGCAGCTCACAGATCACAAGATAATCAAAATTAACAGAAAAATATGAATTTTCGCAGACCATGCCCAAGTCTACATTTTATATTATTTCTGGTGCCTTTACAGATTCGAGTCCCACAGATTTGACGAGAGGACTACGGCAAAGGGTTGCCTATTCTGGTCCACCGTATTATTGAGCTTCTCGTGTCTGCTTATTGGAGGGGTGAACCTTTCTTTCAATGTTTATGCCCTTCAACTTAAAGAAACGTTCCGTTTATCACACACTCAAAGTAAGCTATAATTGGATTATTTATAGGCTTACAGTTTCATTCTCATTCCTGAAAAAAACCTGATCAAGCAAGCAATCAATGGATTAATCAATCATCGACCAATCGACTGATCAACTAACAAATTAATCATTAGATCAATTAAAATAAATGTGGATTAATACAAAATGCAACTTTCACAGATCAAACAATGACGTTTCGGCTTTATTTGTTACAGTGGAAATTGTTGCCTCTACTAACTCCCTTGGCCTAGGGCTTACGGTTTTTGAAGCTTTAATCAGCGGAGGGTTTGGCCATCGGGCTACGTTTATTATTTCCTACTTTCTCCTGACTGGTTCCAGTGGTGGACTTTCTCTTATAACATATTACAGCGATTCTTTTCTGGGAAAACCGTATTACTTGTATCTCGTCCATTTCCTTCTTGGTATGTGCCTTTTGAATTATTTGTTGGTTTTGGTACAACGTTAATTAATCGTCAAATTATTAAGTACATCGTAACTTTTTACTTCCCAGATAGTATATAATAGTTCACCCACCAGTCTCCATTAGCCGAGAAATCTTGTCTGTGTGTTTTTTCTTTATTTCTATATTACCACGTCAGGGAGTGTATGTTAGATTCTCAGCACCACAGAGACTGATTATTCGGCCTACAGTTTCCATTGGTTCGTTTCTATGATAAATTTCTGTGGTTTGTTGATCCTGTCATAGTGACACATTGTTTTAGATAGCATTATCCAACATATTGTTATCAGAGTCAGTGTGGCGGACTTTTGAGACCAGGGGAATAAATAAAAAATACAAAGCTTCTGTTTGAATATTGATATAGTAGGAGGGCTGCTCTGACGGGTGACATGTATATAGAATATCCTGTTTCCATCAACAAATCTTTATTAAAGTTGCATGAGCTGCCAAAATGTTGATATTTTGACGTTAGAACAGAATGTTGCAATTATTGGCTATTTTTCTCAAGACGTATAGTCTCGAAAATGTACGATAAAGTTTTGTTTTGAACTAAGTTTGGCTCAGAATGAATGAATGGTCGTCCCGGTCATTTAAATTTTGTTTACTTTTCGAACACGTTTTCGGTTCGTACAGGCCACATACTGTATCGATTTTCCTCATTCCTACGCCAATCGTTTAGTTTTTCGGTGGCCTTCAAAGTGTCTTATACTGCCGTGACGATCAGAAATTATGAAAAAAGTGTGAATTTTGGCAGCTCATGCCACTTTAAAGAATAAACAAGTACTTTGTATGTTATTATGTCCCTATGCTCAATGAAGAATATGCTATATTTAATGATATTTATTTTGTTTTTGTCTTTAAGCGTTTGGTAGCGGCATATCCATCAACTGTATCATCGCCCTCAACGTCAATTTTTTCCCTCCGGAACATACAGGAAAGCTGATAGGATTACAAAATGCTGCGTTGTGTTTCACAAAAGTCATTCTTGGTGGAATGATGCAGATATTTTTTTCAAAAAGTCTCTCCAGTTTTTTTTCATGAAATGTGTTTCCTCTGCTGTTTTCTATGGTATTGGGTATATCCTGCTTTACAAAACTATGGCACCAAGCGACGAGGACAACGATCGAGATAACCCCACAACGTCTTTAATTAAAATGACCGAGAAGGTAGATGTCGTAACGATATTTCTCTCGAAGTTCTTTCATCTCACGTTTTGGCCAGCCGTCTCATTTTATTCCTGTGCTTTTACTGTCATGGCAAATATAACTTCGATGGCTGAGTCTGAAGGCGTTGAAAATCCAATAACTACAGTATATATGTTGGCTGCAGTTATAGTTACATCAAGGGTCATATTCGGATTTGTCTTTGACCGATTTTCCACAGAACTTTGCGGTTTAAGTATTTAGTGACCAGCTATTCCAGTTTAACAGTCGCTATGGCAATTGGACTCTATATATCTGGCTCCACTTGGAAGATTTATGTCATTTCGGCTTTATCTGGGATTGGAATGGGGACGGGCATGACAATTTCCCTGTCTGTTCTGGCAGTACATTTCGGTAAACACAACATTAGCTTGATAACGGGTTGTTTCTTTGCTTGTATGGCTGCCTTTCAAGTTTCAATCCAGCTGCTAGTTGGTGCCTTGTACGATCATCAAAGTGACTGTTTGGCAGGAACCAAATCCTGGAAATGTCAAGGTCATAAGTGTTTTTACTGGTCTTATTTAATCCTTATGATTGTTGCCTTCCTCTGTTCCATTGTTCAAGGTCTTAATTTACTGTCAGTTTCAGCGGGTTCTATTTCTTGCCATAATAAAGCTTAATCAATTTACACGCTTGGATTTGTTTTAAAGACTGTTGTGTTCCTCAGTATTAAAACGAGGCTATTGCTATCATTGGACTATAATCAGAAGTCTATGAATGGAGAAGTGTGAAACGTTCCATTACACCATATTCAGGGCGATGACGCCTTTTGACCCAGAGGTCACCATAAATAGCGCCCTCTCTCGGTTAAAGGTGTGGCTTTTCTTCTCTTCCTCGTATGAACTGCTATATGGGATGCATACGAAAAAATATGGCGAACGTTTTAGATGGGACAACAGTACTTAATGGAGCAAAGGTTAAAGTTTCATCAGAACTTCATACAGTTCAAAATGAGACAAGGAGCCTTGTTTGGAACGATTTGAGTCCAAATTTAGATATTGGAGTCACGTACTCGGTGAAGCTTTTATAAGAACCAATGCATTCTCCGAACTGTGCTGACAGGGATTGCCGATAGATATGATAGTCTAGTAAGTGGAGAATGAATTTATTTTCGGTTCGCATGTGACGCATGCTCTTAGGAGCTGTATGGTGGGGTTTCGACTCTTGTATGCATCAGAATGACAGGAGTGTCACCTTGGCTCATTCACTTAAAGTTGAAAACAAAGTCAAAATTAAAATCCTGAACAGAATTTACCCGGCCAATAGTGATATATTCAAACATTAAATAAAATCTTTATCTGATTGTTCTGATTGTCACAACTTGATTCGGTGGAACACAACCTGGTTCTCTGTCTGTTAACTGGTTGCCAGATGTTTTAGAAATTGACTTGTCTCTTTCGTTAAATTGTATAATATATGATTGCTTCCAGTTTAAGGGTAATGCTCATAAACTGATAATGTTTTGCCTGTTGAATGCAAAATATTTGTTACTTAGCTGTCATATTGCTGGGGTAGCCACACATGATTACACGTGTTGAGTTGAATCTTTTAACTGATACTTAATAGATACTTGTAATTTGTAATCGTGTTTCGATGATGGATTGACTGTTTACCCAAGACTTGTGTCGGTAAAATTTTTTGGCGAACCGAAGATGAATAAAGTCAGTCCTTATTATATTTTGAAGCTCTTTAAAAAAAGATGTCCAAGCACATATATAGCGGGACTCAGATGTCTCAGATGTTTTACACAATACCTAAAACTTGTGATGAAAAAAATACCTCTGACTGGAATAAGGTTCTATGTCCCTTTCTCTATTTTGAAGCTAATTCAACAAGAAAAATTTAGTCATAAGAGCTGGAATTACAGGTGTGAGTAAAAGAAACTGAATTATCTGGGATGTTCGAACTCGTGATCCTTCAGACCAGTGGGCCTTCTGGGCGGTGGACAATCGTAAAAGTGAACCTCCGGAATAGTGAGCAGTTCCCGAAATTTTATGCAGCTGTTCCTTGTTGAATCTAAATCCTTTCTACAAAACAGGGTATGAGAAGTGATTGATTGATTGCTTGTTTGGTGTTTTACGCCGCGCTCAAGATTATTTCACTTATATGGCGGCGTAGTCAGTTTTAGTGTGGGAGGAAACCGGGCTCTATGCCCGGGGGAAAGCCACGACCTTCCGTTGGTAACTGGCAACCATCCCACATAGGTCCTTCGAGTAAAAACCCAGTCAGAAAATTTTCCAACTTTTATTTTTTGGACTGAGTGGGATTCGAACCCGTGACCCATTGGTGGAAGGCTGCTTGGAATGACTGCTCGAATTGCTACCTAAATTTTGACGCCATGGGTAGCGGCCACCTTCACGCATACCTCCCCCCCCCCCTCCCCGCGCTCCCAATTCTTCTTATACGGTACGCCTCAGGGGCCGGCTAAGCATGGCGAGGCTTCGAGGTCCCGACATTTTATGCAGCTGTGTATTGTTTTATCTGAATCCTTTTTGTACAAAACAGGGTATGAGAAGTGATTGCTTGTTTGGTGTTTTACGCCGCGCTCAAGATGATTTCACTTATATGGCGGCGTTATCAGTTTTAGTCTGGGAGACAACCGGGCTCCATGCCCGGAGGAAAGCCACGACCTTCCGTTGGTAACTGGCAACCATCCCACATAGGTCGTTCGAGTGAAAACCCAGTCAGAAAATTTTCCAACTTTTGTTTGGACTGAGTAGGATTCGAACCCGCGACCAATTGGTAATAGGCTGCTCGGATTGCTCGTAGCGGCCATCTTCTCTGCTCCTAGCGGACACCTTCTCGCATACCGCCCTCCCCGCCTTCCACCACCCCCCCCCCACACTCGACCCACCTTCACAGCGCCCCCAATTCTTCCCATACGGTACGCCTCAGGGGCCGGTTAAGCATGGCGAGGCTTCGAGGTCCCGATATTTTATGCAGCTGTTCGTTGTTTTATCTAAATCCTTTCTACAAAACAGGGTATGAGAAGTGATTGATTGATTGCTTGTTTGGTGTTCTACGCCGAGCTCAAGATTATTTAACTTATATGGCGGCGTTATCAGTTTTAGTGTGTGAGGAAACCGGGCTCTATGCCCGGAGGAAAGCCACGACCTTCCGTTTGTAACTGTTTGTAATAGGTCGTTCGAGTGAAAACCTAGTCAGAAAATTTTGCAATTTGTTTTGGAGTGAGTAGGATTCGAACCCGCGACCCATTGGTGGAAGGCTGCTCGGATTGACTGTTCGAATTGCTGCCTAAATTTTGACGCCATGGTTAGCGGCCACCTTCTCGCATACCGCCCTCCCCCTCCCCCCCCCCCCCCCCCAACCCGACCCACCTTCACTGCGCCTCCAGACATAGCCCCTGCTTTTCAAGGGGGAGGGCCTCGGGGAGCGGCTGGACCTCCAGACATAGCCCCTGCTTTTCAAGGGGGAGGGCCTCGGGGAGCGGCTGGACATCCTTAGCCACAAACTCCTTAGCCACAAACTCCTTAGCCACAAACTCCTTAGCCACAAACTCCTTAGCCACAAAATCCTTAGCCACAAACTCCTTAGCCACAAAATCCTTAGCCACAAACTCCTTAGCCACAAAATCCTTAGCCACAAAATCCTTAGCCACAAACTCCTTAGCCACAAACTCCTTAGCCACAAACTCCTTAGCCACAAACTCCTTAGCCACAAACTCCTTAGCCACAAACTCCTTAGCCACAAACTCCTTAGCCACAAACTCCTTAGCCACAAACTCCTTAGCCACAAACTCCTTAGCCACAAAATCCTTAGCCACAAAATCCTTAGCCACAAAATCCTTAGCCACAAAATCCTTAGCCACAAAATCCTTAGCCACAAAATCCTTAGCCACAAAATCCTTAGCCACAAAATCCTTAGCCACAAAATCCTTAGCCACAAAATCCTTAGCCACAAAATCCTTAGCCCCAAAATCCTTAGCCACAAAATCCTTAGCCCCAAAATCCTTAGCCACAAAATCCTTAGCCCCAAAATCCTTAGCCCCAAAATCCTTAGCCCCAAAATCCTTAGCCCCAAAATCCTTAGCCCCAAAATCCTTAGCCCCAAAATCCTTAGCCCCAAAATCCTTAGCCCCAAAATCCTTAGCCCCAAAATCCTTAGCCCCAAAATCCTTAGCCCCAAAATCCTTAGCCCCAAAATCCTTAGCCCCAAAATCCTTAGCCCCAAAATCCTTAGCCCCAAAATCCTTAGCCCCAAAATCCTTAGCCCCAAAATCCTTAGCCCCAAAATCCTTAGCCCCAAAATCCTTAGCCCCAAAATCCTTAGCCCCAAAATCCTTAGCCCCAAAATCCTTAGCCCCAAAATCCTTAGCCCCAAAATCCTTAGCCCCAAAATCCTTAGCCCCAAAATCCTTAGCCCCAAAATCCTTAGCCCCAAAATCCTTAGCCCCAAAATCCTTAGCCCCAAAATCCTTAGCCCCAAAATCCTTAGCCCCAAAATCCTTAGCCCCAAAATCCTTAGCCCCAAAATCCTTAGCCCCAAAATCCTTAGCCCCAAAATCCTTAGCCCCAAAATCCTTAGCCCCAAAATCCTTAGCCCCAAAATCCTTAGCCCCAAAATCCTTAGCCCCAAAATCCTTAGCCCCAAAATCCTTAGCCCCAAAATCCTTAGCCCCAAAATCCTTAGCCCCAAAATCCTTAGCCCCAAAATCCTTAGCCCCAAAATCCTTAGCCCCAAAATCCTTAGCCCCAAAATCCTTAGCCCCAAAATCCTTAGCCCCAAAATCCTTAGCCCCAAAATCCTTAGCCCCAAAATCCTTAGCCCCAAAATCCTTAGCCCCAAAATCCTTAGCCCCAAAATCCTTAGCCCCAAAATCCTTAGCCCCAAAATCCTTAGCCCCAAAATCCTTAGCCCCAAAATCCTTAGCCCCAAAATCCTTAGCCCCAAAATCCTTAGCCCCAAAATCCTTAGCCCCAAAATCCTTAGCCCCAAAATCCTTAGCCCCAAAATCCTTAGCCCCAAAATCCTTAGCCCCAAAATCCTTAGCCCCAAAATCCTTAGCCCCAAAATCCTTAGCCCCAAAATCCTTAGCCCCAAAATCCTTAGCCCCAAAATCCTTAGCCCCAAAATCCTTAGCCCCAAAATCCTTAGCCCCAAAATCCTTAGCCCCAAAATCCTTAGCCCCAAAATCCTTAGCCCCAAAATCCTTAGCCCCAAAATCCTTAGCCCCAAAATCCTTAGCCCCAAAATCCTTAGCCCCAAAATCCTTAGCCCCAAAATCCTTAGCCCCAAAATCCTTAGCCCCAAAATCCTTAGCCCCAAAATCCTTAGCCCCAAAATCCTTAGCCCCAAAATCCTTAGCCCCAAAATCCTTAGCCCCAAAATCCTTAGCCCCAAAATCCTTAGCCCCAAAATCCTTAGCCCCAAAATCCTTAGCCCCAAAATCCTTAGCCCCAAAATCCTTAGCCCCAAAATCCTTAGCCCCAAAATCCTTAGCCCCAAAATCCTTAGCCCCAAAATCCTTAGCCCCAAAATCCTTAGCCCCAAAATCCTTAGCCCCAAAATCCTTAGCCCCAAAATCCTTAGCCCCAAAATCCTTAGCCCCAAAATCCTTAGCCCCAAAATCCTTAGCCCCAAAATCCTTAGCCCCAAAATCCTTAGCCCCAAAATCCTTAGCCCCAAAATCCTTAGCCCCAAAATCCTTAGCCCCAAAATCCTTAGCCCCAAAATCCTTAGCCCCAAAATCCTTAGCCCCAAAATCCTTAGCCCCAAAATCCTTAGCCCCAAAATCCTTAGCCCCAAAATCCTTAGCCCCAAAATCCTTAGCCCCAAAATCCTTAGCCCCAAAATCCTTAGCCCCAAAATCCTTAGCCCCAAAATCCTTAGCCCCAAAATCCTTAGCCCCAAAATCCTTAGCCCCAAAATCCTTAGCCCCAAAATCCTTAGCCCCAAAATCCTTAGCCCCAAAATCCTTAGCCCCAAAATCCTTAGCCCCAAAATCCTTAGCCCCAAAATCCTTAGCCCCAAAATCCTTAGCCCCAAAATCCTTAGCCCCAAAATCCTTAGCCCCAAAATCCTTAGCCCCAAAATCCTTAGCCCCAAAATCCTTAGCCCCAAAATCCTTAGCCCCAAAATCCTTAGCCCCAAAATCCTTAGCCCCAAAATCCTTAGCCCCAAAATCCTTAGCCCCAAAATCCTTAGCCCCAAAATCCTTAGCCCCAAAATCCTTAGCCCCAAAATCCTTAGCCCCAAAATCCTTAGCCCCAAAATCCTTAGCCCCAAAATCCTTAGCCCCAAAATCCTTAGCCCCAAAATCCTTAGCCCCAAAATCCTTAGCCCCAAAATCCTTAGCCCCAAAATCCTTAGCCCCAAAATCCTTAGCCCCAAAATCCTTAGCCCCAAAATCCTTAGCCCCAAAATCCTTAGCCCCAAAATCCTTAGCCCCAAAATCCTTAGCCCCAAAATCCTTAGCCCCAAAATCCTTAGCCCCAAAATCCTTAGCCCCAAAATCCTTAGCCCCAAAATCCTTAGCCCCAAAATCCTTAGCCCCAAAATCCTTAGCCCCAAAATCCTTAGCCCCAAAATCCTTAGCCCCAAAATCCTTAGCCCCAAAATCCTTAGCCCCAAAATCCTTAGCCCCAAAATCCTTAGCCCCAAAATCCTTAGCCCCAAAATCCTTAGCCCCAAAATCCTTAGCCCCAAAATCCTTAGCCCCAAAATCCTTAGCCCCAAAATCCTTAGCCCCAAAATCCTTAGCCCCAAAATCCTTAGCCCCAAAATCCTTAGCCCCAAAATCCTTAGCCCCAAAATCCTTAGCCCCAAAATCCTTAGCCCCAAAATCCTTAGCCCCAAAATCCTTAGCCCCAAAATCCTTAGCCCCAAAATCCTTAGCCCCAAAATCCTTAGCCCCAAAATCCTTAGCCCCAAAATCCTTAGCCCCAAAATCCTTAGCCCCAAAATCCTTAGCCCCAAAATCCTTAGCCCCAAAATCCTTAGCCCCAAAATCCTTAGCCCCAAAATCCTTAGCCCCAAAATCCTTAGCCCCAAAATCCTTAGCCCCAAAATCCTTAGCCCCAAAATCCTTAGCCCCAAAATCCTTAGCCCCAAAATCCTTAGCCCCAAAATCCTTAGCCCCAAAATCCTTAGCCCCAAAATCCTTAGCCCCAAAATCCTTAGCCCCAAAATCCTTAGCCCCAAAATCCTTAGCCCCAAAATCCTTAGCCCCAAAATCCTTAGCCCCAAAATCCTTAGCCCCAAAATCCTTAGCCCCAAAATCCTTAGCCCCAAAATCCTTAGCCCCAAAATCCTTAGCCCCAAAATCCTTAGCCCCAAAATCCTTAGCCCCAAAATCCTTAGCCCCAAAATCCTTAGCCCCAAAATCCTTAGCCCCAAAATCCTTAGCCCCAAAATCCTTAGCCCCAAAATCCTTAGCCCCAAAATCCTTAGCCCCAAAATCCTTAGCCCCAAAATCCTTAGCCCCAAAATCCTTAGCCCCAAAATCCTTAGCCCCAAAATCCTTAGCCCCAAAATCCTTAGCCCCAAAATCCTTAGCCCCAAAATCCTTAGCCCCAAAATCCTTAGCCCCAAAATCCTTAGCCCCAAAATCCTTAGCCCCAAAATCCTTAGCCCCAAAATCCTTAGCCCCAAAATCCTTAGCCCCAAAATCCTTAGCCCCAAAATCCTTAGCCCCAAAATCCTTAGCCCCAAAATCCTTAGCCCCAAAATCCTTAGCCCCAAAATCCTTAGCCCCAAAATCCTTAGCCCCAAAATCCTTAGCCCCAAAATCCTTAGCCCCAAAATCCTTAGCCCCAAAATCCTTAGCCCCAAAATCCTTAGCCCCAAAATCCTTAGCCCCAAAATCCTTAGCCCCAAAATCCTTAGCCCCAAAATCCTTAGCCCCAAAATCCTTAGCCCCAAAATCCTTAGCCCCAAAATCCTTAGCCCCAAAATCCTTAGCCCCAAAATCCTTAGCCCCAAAATCCTTAGCCCCAAAATCCTTAGCCCCAAAATCCTTAGCCCCAAAATCCTTAGCCCCAAAATCCTTAGCCCCAAAATCCTTAGCCCCAAAATCCTTAGCCCCAAAATCCTTAGCCCCAAAATCCTTAGCCCCAAAATCCTTAGCCCCAAAATCCTTAGCCCCAAAATCCTTAGCCCCAAAATCCTTAGCCCCAAAATCCTTAGCCCCAAAATCCTTAGCCCCAAAATCCTTAGCCCCAAAATCCTTAGCCCCAAAATCCTTAGCCCCAAAATCCTTAGCCCCAAAATCCTTAGCCCCAAAATCCTTAGCCCCAAAATCCTTAGCCCCAAAATCCTTAGCCCCAAAATCCTTAGCCCCAAAATCCTTAGCCCCAAAATCCTTAGCCCCAAAATCCTTAGCCCCAAAATCCTTAGCCCCAAAATCCTTAGCCCCAAAATCCTTAGCCCCAAAATCCTTAGCCCCAAAATCCTTAGCCCCAAAATCCTTAGCCCCAAAATCCTTAGCCCCAAAATCCTTAGCCCCAAAATCCTTAGCCCCAAAATCCTTAGCCCCAAAATCCTTAGCCCCAAAATCCTTAGCCCCAAAATCCTTAGCCCCAAAATCCTTAGCCCCAAAATCCTTAGCCCCAAAATCCTTAGCCCCAAAATCCTTAGCCCCAAAATCCTTAGCCCCAAAATCCTTAGCCCCAAAATCCTTAGCCCCAAAATCCTTAGCCCCAAAATCCTTAGCCCCAAAATCCTTAGCCCCAAAATCCTTAGCCCCAAAATCCTTAGCCCCAAAATCCTTAGCCCCAAAATCCTTAGCCCCAAAATCCTTAGCCCCAAAATCCTTAGCCCCAAAATCCTTAGCCCCAAAATCCTTAGCCCCAAAATCCTTAGCCCCAAAATCCTTAGCCCCAAAATCCTTAGCCCCAAAATCCTTAGCCCCAAAATCCTTAGCCCCAAAATCCTTAGCCCCAAAATCCTTAGCCCCAAAATCCTTAGCCCCAAAATCCTTAGCCCCAAAATCCTTAGCCCCAAAATCCTTAGCCCCAAAATCCTTAGCCCCAAAATCCTTAGCCCCAAAATCCTTAGCCCCAAAATCCTTAGCCCCAAAATCCTTAGCCCCAAAATCCTTAGCCCCAAAATCCTTAGCCCCAAAATCCTTAGCCCCAAAATCCTTAGCCCCAAAATCCTTAGCCCCAAAATCCTTAGCCCCAAAATCCTTAGCCACAAAATCCTTAGCCACAAAATCCTTAGCCACAAAATCCTTAGCCACAAAATCCTTAGCCACAAAATCCTTAGCCACAAAATCCTTAGCCACAAAATCCTTAGCCACAAAATCCTTAGCCACAAAATCCTTAGCCACAAAATCCTTAGCCACAAAATCCTTAGCCACAAAATCCTTAGCCACAAAATCCTTAGCCACAAAATCCTTAGCCACAAAATCCTTAGCCACAAAATCCTTAGCCACAAAATCCTTAGCCACAAAATCCTTAGCCACAAAATCCTTAGCCACAAAATCCTTAGCCACAAAATCCTTAGCCACAAAATCCTTAGCCACAAAATCCTTAGCCACAAAATCCTTAGCCACAAAATCCTTAGCCACAAAATCCTTAGCCACAAAATCCTTAGCCACAAAATCCTTAGCCACAAAATCCTTAGCCACAAAATCCTTAGCCACAAAATCCTTAGCCACAAAATCCTTAGCCACAAAATCCTTAGCCACAAAATCCTTAGCCACAAAATCCTTAGCCACAAAATCCTTAGCCACAAAATCCTTAGCCACAAAATCCTTAGCCACAAAATCCTTAGCCACAAAATCCTTAGCCACAAAATCCTTAGCCACAAAATCCTTAGCCACAAAATCCTTAGCCACAAAATCCTTAGCCACAAAATCCTTAGCCACAAAATCCTTAGCCACAAAATCCTTAGCCACAAAATCCTTAGCCACAAAATCCTTAGCCACAAAATCCTTAGCCACAAAATCCTTAGCCACAAAATCCTTAGCCACAAAATCCTTAGCCACAAAATCCTTAGCCACAAAATCCTTAGCCACAAAATCCTTAGCCACAAAATCCTTAGCCACAAAATCCTTAGCCACAAAATCCTTAGCCACAAAATCCTTAGCCACAAAATCCTTAGCCACAAAATCCTTAGCCACAAAATCCTTAGCCACAAAATCCTTAGCCACAAAATCCTTAGCCACAAAATCCTTAGCCACAAAATCCTTAGCCACAAAATCCTTAGCCACAAAATCCTTAGCCACAAAATCCTTAGCCACAAAATCCTTAGCCACAAAATCCTTAGCCACAAAATCCTTAGCCACAAAATCCTTAGCCACAAAATCCTTAGCCACAAAATCCTTAGCCACAAAATCCTTAGCCACAAAATCCTTAGCCACAAAATCCTTAGCCACAAAATCCTTAGCCACAAAATCCTTAGCCACAAAATCCTTAGCCACAAAATCCTTAGCCACAAAATCCTTAGCCACAAAATCCTTAGCCACAAAATCCTTAGCCACAAAATCCTTAGCCACAAAATCCTTAGCCACAAAATCCTTAGCCACAAAATCCTTAGCCACAAAATCCTTAGCCACAAAATCCTTAGCCACAAAATCCTTAGCCACAAAATCCTTAGCCAAATCCTTAGCCACAAAATCCTTAGCCACAAAATCCTTAGCCACAAAATCCTTAGCCACAAAATCCTTAGCCACAAAATCCTTAGCCACAAAATCCTTAGCCACAAAATCCTTAGCCACAAAATCCTTAGCCACAAAATCCTTAGCCACAAAATCCTTAGCCACAAAATCCTTAGCCACAAAATCCTTAGCCACAAAATCCTTAGCCACAAAATCCTTAGCCACAAAATCCTTAGCCACAAAATCCTTAGCCACAAAATCCTTAGCCACAAAATCCTTAGCCACAAAATCCTTAGCCACAAAATCCTTAGCCACAAAATCCTTAGCCACAAAATCCTTAGCCACAAAATCCTTAGCCACAAAATCCTTAGCCACAAAATCCTTAGCCACAAAATCCTTAGCCACAAAATCCTTAGCCACAAAATCCTTAGCCACAAAATCCTTAGCCACAAAATCCTTAGCCACAAAATCCTTAGCCACAAAATCCTTAGCCACAAAATCCTTAGCCACAAAATCCTTAGCCACAAAATCCTTAGCCACAAAATCCTTAGCCACAAAATCCTTAGCCACAAAATCCTTAGCCACAAAATCCTTAGCCACAAAATCCTTAGCCACAAAATCCTTAGCCACAAAATCCTTAGCCACAAAATCCTTAGCCACAAAATCCTTAGCCACAAAATCCTTAGCCACAAAATCCTTAGCCACAAAATCCTTAGCCACAAAATCCTTAGCCACAAAATCCTTAGCCACAAAATCCTTAGCCACAAAATCCTTAGCCACAAAATCCTTAGCCACAAAATCCTTAGCCACAAAATCCTTAGCCACAAAATCCTTAGCCACAAAATCCTTAGCCACAAAATCCTTAGCCACAAAATCCTTAGCCACAAAATCCTTAGCCACAAAATCCTTAGCCACAAAATCCTTAGCCACAAAATCCTTAGCCACAAAATCCTTAGCCACAAAATCCTTAGCCACAAAATCCTTAGCCACAAAATCCTTAGCCACAAAATCCTTAGCCACAAAATCCTTAGCCACAAAATCCTTAGCCACAAAATCCTTAGCCACAAAATCCTTAGCCACAAAATCCTTAGCCACAAAATCCTTAGCCACAAAATCCTTAGCCACAAAATCCTTAGCCACAAAATCCTTAGCCACAAAATCCTTAGCCACAAAATCCTTAGCCACAAAATCCTTAGCCACAAAATCCTTAGCCACAAAATCCTTAGCCACAAAATCCTTAGCCACAAAATCCTTAGCCACAAAATCCTTAGCCACAAAATCCTTAGCCACAAAATCCTTAGCCACAAAATCCTTAGCCACAAAATCCTTAGCCACAAAATCCTTAGCCACAAAATCCTTAGCCACAAAATCCTTAGCCACAAAATCCTTAGCCACAAAATCCTTAGCCACAAAATCCTTAGCCACAAAATCCTTAGCCACAAAATCCTTAGCCACAAAATCCTTAGCCACAAAATCCTTAGCCACAAAATCCTTAGCCACAAAATCCTTAGCCACAAAATCCTTAGCCACAAAATCCTTAGCCACAAAATCCTTAGCCACAAAATCCTTAGCCACAAAATCCTTAGCCACAAAATCCTTAGCCACAAAATCCTTAGCCACAAAATCCTTAGCCACAAAATCCTTAGCCACAAAATCCTTAGCCACAAAATCCTTAGCCACAAAATCCTTAGCCACAAAATCCTTAGCCACAAAATCCTTAGCCACAAAATCCTTAGCCACAAAATCCTTAGCCACAAAATCCTTAGCCACAAAATCCTTAGCCACAAAATCCTTAGCCACAAAATCCTTAGCCACAAAATCCTTAGCCACAAAATCCTTAGCCACAAAATCCTTAGCCACAAAATCCTTAGCCACAAAATCCTTAGCCACAAAATCCTTAGCCACAAAATCCTTAGCCACAAAATCCTTAGCCACAAAATCCTTAGCCACAAAATCCTTAGCCACAAAATCCTTAGCCACAAAATCCTTAGCCACAAAATCCTTAGCCACAAAATCCTTAGCCACAAAATCCTTAGCCACAAAATCCTTAGCCACAAAATCCTTAGCCACAAAATCCTTAGCCACAAAATCCTTAGCCACAAAATCCTTAGCCACAAAATCCTTAGCCACAAAATCCTTAGCCACAAAATCCTTAGCCACAAAATCCTTAGCCACAAAATCCTTAGCCACAAAATCCTTAGCCACAAAATCCTTAGCCACAAAATCCTTAGCCACAAAATCCTTAGCCACAAAATCCTTAGCCACAAAATCCTTAGCCACAAAATCCTTAGCCACAAAATCCTTAGCCACAAAATCCTTAGCCACAAAATCCTTAGCCACAAAATCCTTAGCCACAAAATCCTTAGCCACAAAATCCTTAGCCACAAAATCCTTAGCCACAAAATCCTTAGCCACAAAATCCTTAGCCACAAAATCCTTAGCCACAAAATCCTTAGCCACAAAATCCTTAGCCACAAAATCCTTAGCCACAAAATCCTTAGCCACAAAATCCTTAGCCACAAAATCCTTAGCCACAAAATCCTTAGCCACAAAATCCTTAGCCACAAAATCCTTAGCCACAAAATCCTTAGCCACAAAATCCTTAGCCACAAAATCCTTAGCCACAAAATCCTTAGCCACAAAATCCTTAGCCACAAAATCCTTAGCCACAAAATCCTTAGCCACAAAATCCTTAGCCACAAAATCCTTAGCCACAAAATCCTTAGCCACAAAATCCTTAGCCACAAAATCCTTAGCCACAAAATCCTTAGCCACAAAATCCTTAGCCACAAAATCCTTAGCCACAAAATCCTTAGCCACAAAATCCTTAGCCACAAAATCCTTAGCCACAAAATCCTTAGCCACAAAATCCTTAGCCACAAAATCCTTAGCCACAAAATCCTTAGCCACAAAATCCTTAGCCACAAAATCCTTAGCCACAAAATCCTTAGCCACAAAATCCTTAGCCACAAAATCCTTAGCCACAAAATCCTTAGCCACAAAATCCTTAGCCACAAAATCCTTAGCCACAAAATCCTTAGCCACAAAATCCTTAGCCACAAAATCCTTAGCCACAAAATCCTTAGCCACAAAATCCTTAGCCACAAAATCCTTAGCCACAAAATCCTTAGCCACAAAATCCTTAGCCACAAAATCCTTAGCCACAAAATCCTTAGCCACAAAATCCTTAGCCACAAAATCCTTAGCCACAAAATCCTTAGCCACAAAATCCTTAGCCACAAAATCCTTAGCCACAAAATCCTTAGCCACAAAATCCTTAGCCACAAAATCCTTAGCCACAAAATCCTTAGCCACAAAATCCTTAGCCACAAAATCCTTAGCCACAAAATCCTTAGCCACAAAATCCTTAGCCACAAAATCCTTAGCCACAAAATCCTTAGCCACAAAATCCTTAGCCACAAAATCCTTAGCCACAAAATCCTTAGCCACAAAATCCTTAGCCACAAAATCCTTAGCCACAAAATCCTTAGCCACAAAATCCTTAGCCACAAAATCCTTAGCCACAAAATCCTTAGCCACAAAATCCTTAGCCACAAAATCCTTAGCCACAAAATCCTTAGCCACAAAATCCTTAGCCACAAAATCCTTAGCCACAAAATCCTTAGCCACAAAATCCTTAGCCACAAAATCCTTAGCCACAAAATCCTTAGCCACAAAATCCTTAGCCACAAAATCCTTAGCCACAAAATCCTTAGCCACAAAATCCTTAGCCACAAAATCCTTAGCCACAAAATCCTTAGCCACAAAATCCTTAGCCACAAAATCCTTAGCCACAAAATCCTTAGCCACAAAATCCTTAGCCACAAAATCCTTAGCCACAAAATCCTTAGCCACAAAATCCTTAGCCACAAAATCCTTAGCCACAAAATCCTTAGCCACAAAATCCTTAGCCACAAAATCCTTAGCCACAAAATCCTTAGCCACAAAATCCTTAGCCACAAAATCCTTAGCCACAAAATCCTTAGCCACAAAATCCTTAGCCACAAAATCCTTAGCCACAAAATCCTTAGCCACAAAATCCTTAGCCACAAAATCCTTAGCCACAAAATCCTTAGCCACAAAATCCTTAGCCACAAAATCCTTAGCCACAAAATCCTTAGCCACAAAATCCTTAGCCACAAAATCCTTAGCCACAAAATCCTTAGCCACAAAATCCTTAGCCACAAAATCCTTAGCCACAAAATCCTTAGCCACAAAATCCTTAGCCACAAAATCCTTAGCCACAAAATCCTTAGCCACAAAATCCTTAGCCACAAAATCCTTAGCCACAAAATCCTTAGCCACAAAATCCTTAGCCACAAAATCCTTAGCCACAAAATCCTTAGCCACAAAATCCTTAGCCACAAAATCCTTAGCCACAAAATCCTTAGCCACAAAATCCTTAGCCACAAAATCCTTAGCCACAAAATCCTTAGCCACAAAATCCTTAGCCACAAAATCCTTAGCCACAAAATCCTTAGCCACAAAATCCTTAGCCACAAAATCCTTAGCCACAAAATCCTTAGCCACAAAATCCTTAGCCACAAAATCCTTAGCCACAAAATCCTTAGCCACAAAATCCTTAGCCACAAAATCCTTAGCCACAAAATCCTTAGCCACAAAATCCTTAGCCACAAAATCCTTAGCCACAAAATCCTTAGCCACAAAATCCTTAGCCACAAAATCCTTAGCCACAAAATCCTTAGCCACAAAATCCTTAGCCACAAAATCCTTAGCCACAAAATCCTTAGCCACAAAATCCTTAGCCACAAAATCCTTAGCCACAAAATCCTTAGCCACAAAATCCTTAGCCACAAAATCCTTAGCCACAAAATCCTTAGCCACAAAATCCTTAGCCACAAAATCCTTAGCCACAAAATCCTTAGCCACAAAATCCTTAGCCACAAAATCCTTAGCCACAAAATCCTTAGCCACAAAATCCTTAGCCACAAAATCCTTAGCCACAAAATCCTTAGCCACAAAATCCTTAGCCACAAAATCCTTAGCCACAAAATCCTTAGCCACAAAATCCTTAGCCACAAAATCCTTAGCCACAAAATCCTTAGCCACAAAATCCTTAGCCACAAAATCCTTAGCCACAAAATCCTTAGCCACAAAATCCTTAGCCACAAAATCCTTAGCCACAAAATCCTTAGCCACAAAATCCTTAGCCACAAAATCCTTAGCCACAAAATCCTTAGCCACAAAATCCTTAGCCACAAAATCCTTAGCCACAAAATCCTTAGCCACAAAATCCTTAGCCACAAAATCCTTAGCCACAAAATCCTTAGCCACAAAATCCTTAGCCACAAAATCCTTAGCCACAAAATCCTTAGCCACAAAATCCTTAGCCACAAAATCCTTAGCCACAAAATCCTTAGCCACAAAATCCTTAGCCACAAAATCCTTAGCCACAAAATCCTTAGCCACAAAATCCTTAGCCACAAAATCCTTAGCCACAAAATCCTTAGCCACAAAATCCTTAGCCACAAAATCCTTAGCCACAAAATCCTTAGCCACAAAATCCTTAGCCACAAAATCCTTAGCCACAAAATCCTTAGCCACAAAATCCTTAGCCACAAAATCCTTAGCCACAAAATCCTTAGCCACAAAATCCTTAGCCACAAAATCCTTAGCCACAAAATCCTTAGCCACAAAATCCTTAGCCACAAAATCCTTAGCCACAAAATCCTTAGCCACAAAATCCTTAGCCACAAAATCCTTAGCCACAAAATCCTTAGCCACAAAATCCTTAGCCACAAAATCCTTAGCCACAAAATCCTTAGCCACAAAATCCTTAGCCACAAAATCCTTAGCCACAAAATCCTTAGCCACAAAATCCTTAGCCACAAAATCCTTAGCCACAAAATCCTTAGCCACAAAATCCTTAGCCACAAAATCCTTAGCCACAAAATCCTTAGCCACAAAATCCTTAGCCACAAAATCCTTAGCCACAAAATCCTTAGCCACAAAATCCTTAGCCACAAAATCCTTAGCCACAAAATCCTTAGCCACAAAATCCTTAGCCACAAAATCCTTAGCCACAAAATCCTTAGCCACAAAATCCTTAGCCACAAAATCCTTAGCCACAAAATCCTTAGCCACAAAATCCTTAGCCACAAAATCCTTAGCCACAAAATCCTTAGCCACAAAATCCTTAGCCACAAAATCCTTAGCCACAAAATCCTTAGCCACAAAATCCTTAGCCACAAAATCCTTAGCCACAAAATCCTTAGCCACAAAATCCTTAGCCACAAAATCCTTAGCCACAAAATCCTTAGCCACAAAATCCTTAGCCACAAAATCCTTAGCCACAAAATCCTTAGCCACAAAATCCTTAGCCACAAAATCCTTAGCCACAAAATCCTTAGCCACAAAATCCTTAGCCACAAAATCCTTAGCCACAAAATCCTTAGCCACAAAATCCTTAGCCACAAAATCCTTAGCCACAAAATCCTTAGCCACAAAATCCTTAGCCACAAAATCCTTAGCCGCTAAGGATTTTTGTGGCTAAGGATTTTTGTGGCTAAGGATTTTTTGGCTAAGGAT